>OX422215.1:657068480-657366879 GCA_949130495.1 Sambucus nigra | reverse complement strand
TGTTAGAAAATCCTCCTATACCTAGGTTAGGACGTATTGATAACTTGGGGACCCTTAGGTATTAGACTAAGGGGTATTTTGAGGATCTCACGAATAGGAGCCCAAAATGAAGGATCCGTGCGGGATCTTTTTTAGAAAAAATATTTATTTTTTTATGTGGGTTATAAACATTTTCAGTGTACCCCTGTAAAAAAAAATCAACTAAAAATAACACTTTTTGGTATTTTAAAAAAAATGGGTCAAATTTTGACAATATTTTAAGCAGCTTAAGTAGTGTCAAAATTTGACCCATTTTATTAAAATACCAAAAAGTTTTATTTTGAGCTTATTTTTTACAGGGGTGCACTGAAATGTTTATAACCCACACAAAAAAAAATAAAAATAATTTTATTTTCTGAAAAAGATCCCGCACGGGAGTCCTTCATTTGGGCTCCCGCACGGGAGCCTGACTCAGGTGTAGGGTAGTTGAGTGTGTGTTTAATTTGTACCCTTAAATAAAATAACACTACCTAAAAACATAAAACTAGACTAAAATAAAAAATTAAAATCTGAAAAAAATACTAATCTATTCCTAAGAGACTCAAAAATAAAAAGAAATAAAAAAATAAAAATAAAACTTTGTAAAAACTAAAAAATCCTAAGTAAATAAAATAAAAATAAATAAAATAAAAATAAATAAAATAAAACTAAATAAAATAAAACTAAAAACTAAAAACTAAAATCTTTTAAAAATAAATTCCTAAAAAATAATAAAATAAAATAAAATAAAGATTAAAAACTAATAAATCAAATCAAAATCAGAATATATAAATATAAGATTAGAAAATAAATCCTAGAAAATTCTAAACAATTCTAACATAAATCCTAAAAATAAAATGACTCAAAATAAAAATATAGAAAAATAATAAAGGTATAACTCAACACACATAGGATCCGGTGTTGGGTCTGGGACTTGGTGTAGGCTTAGGTTTGGTCGGGGGATAGGGTTTGGGATATCGAAACTCGTTGGTGCAGGCCAAACATGACTTCTGACTTCACCATGAGTTTCGTCATTTAATGCTTTTTAAACCGCTATTGAGTCACAATTGACTTGATTTAGCATTATTTGATGTTGCGACTGCTGATTGACCTGGAAATTGATAAAATACGACATAAGGCCATTTTATGAAAAAACTCGTGACTAAATTGCATATATTTGGGGCTTACATTAATATTTTGGGGTGCTTATCATCGATGTTGTTTATCAAAGACCCTAGAGGAGTCTTATGAGTCTTCTTGTGCCATTTCACAGCACGAGAAACTCCACCGTGCAAGATCTAGCCTCTGAGGAAAAGTTGGGAAACCTCTCAAATAAGAAAGACATGATGATGAAAGTGTTAGCAAAGTTGATAGCATCATAATGACTATATGAGCGCTTAACATCCACATGATCCCTAGCTAGCCAAGTGTATAAAGATTCCAAAGTCAAAGCTACGAGGGGGACCTGCCCTCCCTCAAGCAAGCTTCATAGAATGATCGAACAAAAGATCATGAGGAGAGTCATCTGGTCTCTTAGGAAGAAGAAATCTACCCAGAAAAGTGACAAAAAATCTTGCCAAGTTTGAGGGGGAGTTAATATTTCGGCCATCCTAGCTCTTCAAGGCCCTTCTCGAGTTCTCACCCTTGGGCAGCTGCTCGAAATCCTTAAACCAGTACCTCTGCCATTTTGTGAAAGAATGTTTGGTGGTACCAATCAAGTTGATAGCTATATATTTTGAGCATTCATCCAAAGAATATTGGATCTCCCCCACCCATTTGCTCGTATACCTCATACTTAAAACCATCAGTAAGAATATGGATCCCCAAGTAGGGTAAAGCGAGCAACTCACAGATGTCCTCCAAAGTTCTAGTAAATTCCCCCCCCCAGCCAGTAATTAAGGTATGGGAATCCATACTCCAGTGAGAAGTCAGCAAATCAAAAGCGCCATCCTTGATTGGCAATAGAACACGCCTTGAGACTTCTAATAGTGGTCAGAAAACCTAGCCCCTCAATAATAGATCTGTGTGAGGGGGTGGACAAGAAAAGATTCACGCCGAGATCCCATTCTTCTGTGGCCCCCCCACATGCCTTGACTTCAATATTAGAATGGGGAAAGTCACCCTTCTCTACTCGTACCCTAAGTATTTAATCAGGTAAAACAATTGAGAAAGTCAAAAGAATCACCTAGACCCACTTGGGGGTTGCTTATTGATCGTAGCCATGAACTCCTTCTCAAAATTTACAATAGAAGTCATAAAGATATCCTCCTTCCCAAAGAAAGGCCCTAGACCATAAAGGACAAAATCTCTCTGTTGGCGAACAACAAGATACTCCATTTGGATTTGGAATAAACCACAGGCGATGAGGATGAGGTAGATCCTATGGTGAGGAGACCCATGAACGAGGAGGACCTAGTTAGGGAAAGTACCCCAGCAAGCGAGAAGGTCTCAGCAGTGAGGGACCCCTAGACGAAGAGGCCCCTGTGACAGATGTGGTGAGAGACGAGGAACCCCTCCTCCCAGACATCCCAATTGATAAGGAGGTCTTCGTTGTAGACACTCCAACAGATGAGGATATTCCCAAAGAGTTCACCCCAATAGAAAAGCCTCCAAACCCCCAAAAAATAGAGTTTAAAATTTCAGAAGAAATGGTGTGGCTCTAGTGGCCAAAACCGTCGAGATAGTGACTGAGATGGTAATCTCACCAACTAGAATCTCGTTGGTGGTAGTGGAAGGAGGGTTTTGAGAAGATGAAGAGGACATTTGGTTTGGTAAGAGAAGGAAGTAATGAAGCCGGCTATGGTAGATTTTGACTTCTTCTATCTCTCTCTAAGGAACTTGAGTTTTGAAAACAAATGACAAAGTAAAAATGAAGTAGAGTTAAAAAAAGGGTTTTTTATACCTTATTAATGTACGCGCAAACTTTAAATAAAAAAGGGGACTGGATATTTTCCAATTATGAGATGTGTGTTCCCCATGTGCCACGTGTTATCTTGAGACCATAAAAGTGTGCTGAAGCGACATGTGTAATTAATGAAACAGTGATGTTACATATTCAAAGATATAATGAATCAATGCGGACAAAAACATTTGGTATTCCCAACATACAAATTTTTGTATGAGGGGACAAATGTAGAGGGGTACACATTTTATAGCTCAAAGTCATGGGTGAGCAAGCCCAATTGGTGAGGATGGCCTCACCATGACCACCACCAAGGATTCGAACTTGGGCGAGGAGGTCCCCAGGATGGGATCCTCTCCCCAATTTTCCCAAAGTTCACAGACTCAGAACTTGGGCGACAAGGACCTCAAAAAGATCTCCTCGCCACCAGTTCCCAAATGCCACACATTAATAACTAAGGCTAGGAGGGACCTATAAAGGGCTCCTCGCCCTCAATTTGTACAAAATTCACAAGATTAGAATTTGAACGAGGAGCCCCCCCCTCCCCCCCCCCCCCCGAAAGGGCTCCTCGTATCGATTTTTACAAAGTCCACGAGATTAGAATTTAGGCGAGGAGGGCCCCCATAGGAAAGTTCTCTGCCGCTGCGCATCCCCTCCTTTTGAAACAGAAAGTTAGAAACAAAATAGAAATAGAAATATATAACTTTATTTATATATTGTTCATGTGGTTCTTCATTAGTTTTCTTAATTATAAATAAATGTAGGAGAGAAACAAAAAAGTAAAAATATGGTTTTGATTGTGATGAGAACTGAAGTTAACAACGGGTATATTATATACAAAATAAAAATGTATACTTATTAAAATAAAAATATTAGTTTGTTTCAAAGACTAAAAGGTCCATGAAGTTATCATTCTCAATATATTTAATTTAATCTAAAAGGTGCATATTTATATCTATTGTTATGGAATGCTACTATTATTATTTTTGGATGGCTTTAAGCTTATATTGTTGTAAAGTATGGATGGATTTAAGCCATATTATCATTCTACAGTGCTACTATTATTATGAATGCCATAATTCTTCATGTTAAGAGGTAGTAATTCTCTTATGTATTTATTTGGATTGGATTGGATTTCATTGCATTGGATATTTTAATAGTTAGTTTTTGCGATGGCAAAATAATGTAAATCGATACGGATATTATTCGAATTCGATGTATCCAAGCGGATATGGATATGGATAGTTATTTTAATTATCCTTGCGGATATGGATACGGATACGGATAGTGCATCCAGATAGCGGATACGGATATGGAAAACATGGTATCCGATTTGTATCCGTCCGTTTACCACCCCTAGACATAGCTAAGATAATCTATCATATGCCTTTTCCATTTCAAGGTTGACAATAATATTTAAAACATGAAATTCTTCCTTAAGTCATGGGCCGATTCTTGAGCCAGTAAAATGTTGTCTAATATACTCTTACCTTTGGTAAAGCCACTCTTGTAAAGGAATATGACGAGAGAAGGAATTTTCGAGCGCCTTGTACTTTAATTAATAATGAGTCTAATACTTCTAATGTTTTAAGAAATGGCTCCTTAGTTTTGGATCCTCCTAATATAGATATTCATAAAAAATAATTAATAATTAAAATAAATTAGAAAATTTTTAAAAATATTTAAATATTTAAATTCATAAATAAATTTAAAAATACTCTACTTTAGAAAACAAGTGGTACAATAGAGGGACTTTATTATAACTCATCAACACTTATAATTTAATTTAAATTAATAAAACTAATTTAAATACCTTCATCTTAAGGGAAAAAGTTGTGCAACGCGATGACTTATTCGGGGTCATTGATAGTTGTACTTCAATTAACTAATAATGAAATACAAATTTAACAGTGATATTATCAAACAAATTTGTAAACAATAAAAAATTCTCCTCTTTGGGAAAAAAAATGGTGCAATAGGAGGACTCACTCACGGCTTACCTATGCTTGTTCTTTAATTATTTAACATCTTATTATTAATTATAATAATATCAGCACAATCCATATAAGTGGCATACCGATCCATCCCTAGAATAATGTCATACTTTGACATATCTAATGCAAATATGTATGCCACAACCTATGTCACCCTACCTCAATTTCTATACCTCTACACACGAAACATATAGGTGCCCCTCTACTCATGGGTGAATCAACGTAAAGCAATATCCCAAATGCTAAGTCCACCATCCTCGATGCACTAAGAAAGTAGAATTAACAATTGATTACTATACACTAGTATCAAACTAAATATGACCTATAAGCCTAAGAGTAGGGAACATACACTCCACCTCCTGTGGTAGTGTTGGTCCCTATCCATGAGTGACGTGACATACACGCTCGTACTATAACTGCGAGTGTTGTCCCTGAGGTGGGGCGGCTTGCACTGGTAGTGCTGGAACTGATGCCACTAGCTGGGCCGGTAATGGCTAATGCTAGCCTCGGGGTGCCTGGTACCCTTTTTGTCCTCCCATCTTTTATGTCGTCTGATTTCCCTAAAGGCGCTTCTTCACTAAGTGTCCTTTATCTCCACAAACGTAACAATTTCCTTTAAAATAACACCTATCGTATTATTTCCCGTTGTTGGCCTTGCTGGTCTTAGCCCTGGTGTCACTGGGCGTGATGTCCTCTCTGATGTTGGTTCTAGCTCGGCTAGTCCTGCTCGTTCCAATCACCGAAACCCTTGTGTCTCCTAACTGTTGTTCCCATTCATCTTACCCTGTTTGTTTGACATATTTGAACTGGATCTCTTCCCCCCTTACTATTCTAAAACAACCCGTGGTCCTGATAATTCAGCAAAATGTCATTCACCATCTGGTTATAAGTGGTAAAACACGGATTCCCAAATAATGATTTCCTAATCAGCCAAGTTATCTCTAATATCAACTTCTCCATATTCTTCTCTTTAGTGTTTACCTTGTCCACAACAAAATAAGACAATGCAGTAAAGAGTAAAATGATTCCTAATTATAGGGCTCTACACATCAAAGGAACACAACGCAGAGCGCAATGAACACAACATAGAGCCTAAGGACGCTAGAAACTCGATGCTTTGATACTAATTGTAACAGCCCCCATTTTTCACTTAAAGGCTGGCCAGATAAAAATACATCAAAGACGGGGATTTTCTAATAATCTATGTCATTCTCAGCATCAAATCATAATATGACATTTATAATTTTAATTGAAATAAACAATTTAAGTCTCAACTGGAAATTAAATAAATCCAAACTCTTAACTAGTATAAAACATCCACTCAAATATAACAAATATCCCAAATGACTAAATAAATAACTCGATTTCATGCCCATACAATATCTGAACTAATAAATTGACTGGAATGGAAATAGAAACCTATGATAGAGTCAAACGAACAGAAGTAATGGATGAGCAAATACGACTGCAAGTCTGATCTCCTAACAGCCTTGATGTCCCTGTCTATGCAAACCTGGGGGAAATTTTTTCTATAATTTGGGTCAGATCCCTTGAGTTGAAAGAATAAAATTACTAAACAATATATAGTAATGCATTTCATTCACATTATAAGGCATTTACCTTCAGTCTCCCGTTCGTGCTCTATCGGTAAGTTTGAAGGATTCCCTCATCCAAATGGACATCATAAAACACACACAAGAGGGGCGTCCCCTACGGAATACACAATTTCACGATCCATACCCCCAATGGTGACAATGGATCCCACCCTCTACACATACCTCCTCATAAGTGGCGCTGCTATGTAGGATCCAAATAATTACCTATAGAATTCCTAACCCACTTATGTCGACACGTGCTTCGGTCCTCAGACGTACGCAACCCCAACTGATAGGTCGTCCACGAACATGGGTTCGTTCACACAAATAAATAAAGCATATTTTTATCACATAATATGCATATGTAATTACCCCTATAATTACCCCAAATAAGTCTCATTAATCTTCAATCAATATTCTTACTTTAAATGTTAGCCATCTAGTTAATTATCAATTTCCCTTTATTAAATTAGTGAAACCAATCCATTTTTAATAAATTAGCCACTCACTTGGATGACCTCCCACATACTTGCCTAAGTTCATAAAACTCCCATGAACCACTCCCTGGTCCTACCCTGACCCAAGCCTAAAGGCCGAATCGATTTGCCTCGAGGGCCGAATTAGTGCGCCATCAGGCTGAATCAGTTCGCCATCAGGACGAACTGAATCGCCTTAGCGGCCGAATCGATTTGCAAATGGGAAGTAGCCCAAAACTATTACAATTCTTTTATATGGGATTCATTCTCCTAATCACAATTTCTATCCCCTTGTCCTACCCATTTACATTCTAATGATACTAGATACCTCTTGATAAAAAACCACTACTTAGATGATTTCCAAACGAAATTAACCTAAGATCAGGTCCCCAAAATCCCATAATTTAAATCTGATGTTAGTTCATCTAACCCGTTTTTTTTTATCATACTTTCTATCTAATCATTCCCAGCTTTTAATAAGATTAATACATGAATTATAACCATCAAGATGACAATCCTACAACATGGACTCCAAGGTTCAATTCCTATTTAACACGATACCAATTCCGGGTTTGTCTCCAAATCAATTAATCCTTCAAAACCATTATTACAGATTTGTTCTAAGAATCATAGAATTATATTCCAATTAATCAAAATCACCAATTTATTCAAGTAACTCGAAATGATAATGATAAAATGAATAAATGAATTATTGTAATTGAGTTATCAAGAGGCTTCTTTCCTGAAATTGTAGATTGGAGTCTCCCTCTCTTGAATCCTTACTCTTCCCTCTTTTTCTAGACTTGCTAACATCTCCGATGGGTGTGAAGCTACTTGGGTTGTGTTGGGGTGGAGGTAAAATGACTTATCAAGTTGCTAATTACCCTCTTATACTCACTAATACCGAGTTACCCATAAAAGACGATCGTTGGGCCCCTAAACAAGTGCAAAACCATACCTGGATTGGCCCAACAACTCCATTTATGGTATACATATGCCCCTAACCTAATCCTAGATGTCTAACACACCTAAACGAGTCTCCAAATAATCTCAGAATGCGTCCAAACTATATCTATCCAAATTATACACTTCTATTATGTTTAACAACCACATAATAATAATAATTAATTAACAAATAATATTTTTTGTAAGAGTGAACACATTATGCACAATTGAATCAAATAAGCATGCAATCACAAACAAGCAATTTATTATCAAATTAAATTCTACCCATTTACTTTAAATTCTACCAATTTAATTTATTCATGAATTTATGTAATTAAACCCTACCAAAAATAATTTATTACGAAAACACGAGGTATTACATTTTCATCAGTCATTATATCCTACAAAAATTTCTCGTATATCTCTTCAAATATCTTCTCTCTATCACAAGGTAAAACCCATTCCTCATTTGAACCAAATTTTAAACTTGTTTGAACTACTTTAAGAATATTGTTTGAGTGACATTCAAACTTTCTTCAAATGACTTTAAAAAAATATTTTTCTTTTAAAAATAATTCATGAAAAATGGCCTCAATTTTTTTTAAAAATTAAAACCTAAAAGTATCCAGGGTTCAAACTCAATGTTCATTCATACCTCTTGAGATCCCGTGGATGTTGAAGATGAAGCTCAGCACATAACGTAGAATGATGTGATCAGCGCTTTACTTGGCCCATGCAGTCTTCAATGGGAATCATAGGCTTGGAGGAAAACCTAAACTCGAATCCTAACGTATGCCTCAAACAAGTTTTGTCCAAAGGAATAAAGCCAATATACAAAGAAATTGACTCAACTGGAAATTTTCCCTTACACAGCTACAAGTCAAATAACTAACTTAAACATTGGTTCAACCTAAATTTCAGACCATCTATAGATTAAATCACACTTCGCTGACTACTTTTCCTCATTGTATTTCGCATACTCTAATTTTGTTGATAATGGACTCATTGATTCCATTGTTCCATCTTTGGTCAATCAAAATGATAATGATTTTTTAATGGAGATCCCTATCTCGGAAGATGTGAAAAGCACATTTTTTTCTATGGATCCATCATCTGATACTAGAAAAGATGGTTTTCGTGGATACTTGTTTCAAAAATGTTGGGATATAGTGCACATTGATGTCTCAAATGTTATTATCAGTTTCTTTAAAAAAGGATGGATTCTACTAAGTTTTAATTCAAATCATGCCTTCATATTGTCTATTTCTTCTAATATTGATAGTATCTCTCAATACATACCTATTTCTTTAGCAAATTTTATTTATAAATCTTTTTACTAACATTGTGACTCTAATTAAAGAATGTATGATTTTTTCAACATGTTTGTAGTTTGGCATATTTCGTTACCCTGCTACACCATCATGTACATTCTTAATACTTCAATTGAAAACAAGTTAGTGACGAATGTGACAATCGAATATCGGAGAGTTGATTTCATCATTACAACATACGAAGAGGGTATATGAGGTTAATTTTGTGTAAGTACTATGTTGAGGAATATTTTACAAGTGTTTGAAACATAAAATGTTATTTCAAAATTTTTTAAGCAAAAAATCATTTTTAAGGCATTCATTAGAATTATATATTGAGGATTGTTCGAACGATTTGATTCAACACGTTGGACATTAGCCATTTTAATGGAACTTTGAACATGTTATTTTACCTCATCATGCTCAAAAATAATTTGATCTCTCATTCGATGGTGTTGAAGTGACTTTTCATAGGTAATTCCAATGAGGTAATATTCGTTCGGAAGAGGCTGTAAAAAAATATTTTTTACTTAGTTCCAAAGATAATCTTTTTAGTATATCTCTTGGAGATTTCCTCCCTATTTAAGAGCTATGGACATGCACTTCTTTGAAAGAATTTTCACGCATTTTATGATAGAACACGTTGGTTTTCCAAATCCTAACCCTTGGATGTTTTGTGATCACTTTATTAAACTTGAAAGAACACATCCCTTGTTTTACTCCTTGTGGAGTTGATTCTTCACTGCTGAAGATAGGGAAACAATTTTCTGAGGCTGATTGGTGGACACCGAGGGAAGTGGAGCTTGTTTTGGGGCATTCCTAGATATTCATAGCTTTCTGCTATCAACTATAAAGGATACATAAATAAAACACCGAGAGTAGTCTAAGTATAAAAGTCCATATTTGTGATTTTTAATACCTTAGTTGTAACAGTGCTAAAATGTGTTTTTCTCAAAAGTTTTTTTTTCCTCATATCCCATGTTCTTATTTGTGTGATTCTATATATATTGAATATCTTTCATGCGTAATTTCACCTAATTAATCAAGATAAAATTGGAATAAATAGAAGTTGGATTATTTGTTACTTAATTTATGGATTCTACTTTTGACAATATAACCAGGACACTGTGTACGTTATCTAAATTGGTATCAGGATTTGTTTCTACAAACTATTTAAATGAATCATGGTGTCTATATGGATAATTTATGCAATAGGCCCATTTTGTTCAATTGTACAAAGTATGCTTATTGAAATGATAGGATGAGATCATCTCTAAAATCGATCAATGATCACGTTTAGCTTGCTATTAAAAAAGAGTGGACTCCTTCGATCGTGGCAAATAAAAATGTCATTAATGTCAAGCTAGATGCAAATTGGACATGAGATTTCTTTAAATGATTCAATTGTAACTCTTGCTATTTGAATGCTATTTAGGTGTTGTCACACCTGAGGAATTTGCCACATCATGACGTATAGATCGTCTAAAGAACTTTATGATATCCTAATTCTCACATATGAGGGTACCAATGTTGTTAAAGCTTGTAAGATTCAAAACCTCACAACAAAATTTAATACTATACTCATCTTGAAAATGAACATTTGATATATTTTATGCTCGTATAACTGATATTGTGGATTCCTATTTTAATTTGGGTGAGAAAATACCGGAAGTTAGAGTTTTCAAGAAAATTTTGAGATCACCCCCGTCTCGTTTTATTGCGAAAGTTATCGTCCTTAACTCTTTCGAAATTCTAAACATAATTAGGCTAGAAGAACTTGTAGGTGATCTCAAAACATAAGAATTGGACATGTTCCCCAAAACCCAAAAGAAAATGGATAAAGTTGTAGCATTAAAAGCTAAATAAAAAAGAGGAGGTTTCTCACCCTAATTCCTAAAATAATGATGATGATATTTCCTTCTTTGCTATAAAATTTATAAAGTTTCTCAAATTCAAAAATCAAAGTTCATCCAAAATAGAAAATAAAAGATTTGAGAAAAATAAAAATTACAAAGTAAGTAAGAATATTTATGAGAATAATCAAAAGAAATATAGAGGTGAAAATCCTAAGAGCGATGAATCAGATGGGAACTATTAGTGTGAGGGGAAAGGTCATAAATCCCATGAGTATCCCACTAGGCTTAAAAGATGGGGCAAAGGCAAAGCCACCTATAATGACACTATAAGCCATAGTGAATTCTACATAAAAAATATGTCAATCAATGGACATAAGTCACGTGGAATAGAGGTTCACACAAATGCAATAAAGATATACTCTAGTGCTAGAAAAAGTCATTAGACTACAAAGAAGGCCACGACGTGTACCTAACCAGGCTGCAAACAATACTCCACTTTCCCCTCTATACATTTAAGACTATTGCATGTCAAAAGACATGAAATGGACACAATGCCATGACTACATTATGGGTCCGTAACTTGGACTTTGATAGGCTGAGGAAACTAAGCCTCGGAACATCCCTAGGTGTATAGGTTGCAGACCCTTACACCTCATCAATGGCTTGCCAACTATCCAACTTCTTGAAAGGTTCCATCTCTACAACACTTACCCACAAGCAACGTGCATTAAGAACATGTTGATCTCACCAACTACAATAAATAGAGGACCTAACATCCTCATTTGATAAGCAAGATCTGGGTAACGAAGTTCTATCCAAGTCTCTCAAGCTTCTCACTACACCAGAGTCCATATTTCGATCCCCTTCCTCAGTAGCCCGAATCACTACCTAATGCATCATCTTCCATTGTACATTACGTAGTTTAGATACTCCATCCTAGTAACCCCTAAGTACCTCTTAATGTCCTTAACACTTCTCCTCCCACCATAGACCGTAGGTCCTAATCTAAACCATGATCAAAAGTTCACCAGGAACCTTCGGACCCCATTTGACCTCGATAAGCTCTCTAAAATTATCAAAGGTCAATGGAACCTCATAGGTCTCTAAATTCCCTTTCTAATGGTCCATAGCATGTGTGAATATGCCCCACGATTTGTTAGTACTCTCATTTTTACTCCGAGACATAATCTAGAGGCCACCGGGCTCACTCGGACCCCATTTGACCTTTGTTAACTATCCAACCTAAGAGAATCTCACTGGAACCTCGTATGAATTTGAATCTTCTTTCCAGTGGTCCATATCATGTACGAATCAACCTCATGGTTGACACATAGTTGCCTTTTTACTTCGAGAACCCCCCAATCGAGAGACTATCTAGTGCTTCCCAGTTCCATTTGACTTTAGTCAGTTCTCAAGCTCGGGAGTGGTTCAACGGATTCTTGTAAGTATATAAATACCCTTTCAAATGGTCTCATCCATGTGTGACTTAGACTTATGGTCTTCATATTACGCCCATTTTTCCAAATATAACTATTATGGACTGCATGTAGGCACCCTAGACCCCCTGCTTATAAGGAGGGTGTACTTTCCTTAGCCATCAAGGAATGATCTATGTCGATAGGAAAGAAAAGGTCCATGCTGATCGGAACCCCCTTAAAACCCTAATTTTTATTATTTAAGGAGACCATGACCTCATTCTCAATTGGTCCCTTTATGAAATCAGAACATTCCCTCCAAATTAGTGCGTTGAAATTCTATTTTTGCAAATATTCTCTCCATTTCCTCACATCATTGTCTTCCATTCTCAACATTACTTTCCATACTTACCCCACCACCATTCGACCACACTAAAATCATCCTCCTACCATTGAAAAATCAAAATTATAGCTCTCTAAATGGTTTACCCTTATCCATTCACAACTCACTCAATCAGTATTAGTTGTTTACTTTTCTTTCCATTTTTATATATCTTTTATTTCACTCTCTCACACCATACTAATCTCAATGTTTACCTTTTAGTGCACATAAATATTATTTTCGTAAAATCTAAATAGCCTTACAGTCCATCTATTTGCAAAGGATACTCTTTTTGCGATTGCCCAAGCTGTGGGAACTCCTCTAAAAATTGATAACTCCACAACCAATTTGAACAGACCAAGTGTGGCCCGTGTGTGTGTTGAATCAGATCTTCTCAAGCCAAAGACTCAGAGAGTGTGGATTGCTAATGGTGATTTTGGATTCTGGCAAAAAATTGAATATGAATCTCATCAAGAATACTGTTCTAATTGCAGAAAATTAGGCCACCAAGAAAGCAAATGTTTATTTAAAAATGATTCAAAAACTCAAGAGGTGAGGAAAGGAAAAGAAAAAGTCACTGAAGAAGCAGGTACAAGCAAACAAGGAAAGAGTTTCATGGAACAAAGAAAGGTTTTCAGAATTAAGGATAAGACAACTCTAGTCAAAGGTCAAATAGCTGCTCAAGAATGTATTAAAGTTATTCCCAATCAGAGGTCTGAAGAGCAACAACAAAAGCTTATTAAAGATTCAAAAATTCAGTCCTCAGATTTACAGACTGATGATTTGGGCACTAGATGTGGGTTAGCATATAAGGGTGTTATTGAGAGTAATTCTCTACAGTCAAAATTGGTTACAGAACATATTGAAGAAGGAGAATGGACTGAAACATCAGAAGAAGATCTAGACATATAAGGTATGCTCAATTCCAAAAAACTACTCCCAGATAATACAGAAAAATACTACAGTTCAGAGTTAAAAGTCCTGTCACAAGAAGAGAAGTTGTCTAAGAGAAAGAAGATGGGCTCATATTCAGATAATGACACTGATGGGCAGAAGGAGGCAGAGTTGGCAGAGCTGATTCAATTTTCTGAGCTATTAACTGAAAAGATGGATCATCATAAGAAGTTAAAGGAGTTGTCTAACAAAAGCTGTCTTAAACGTCCAACTCCCCCTCCAATTAGAGATAGTAAGAAAGGCCTATTTTCTCTTAAAAAAATGCTATTATCAAGAGAAGAGTTACCAGATCAGCCTTTAAAGGTCTCAAAAAGGATCCTGCTGATCAGTTATATAATTAAAGCCATTGTATGGAATGCTAGAGGAGTGGGAAATAAGTCAACACGAAGGAGATTAAAAAAGCTTTGTAAGTATCATAACCTACCTTTCTTGGCCATTCTGGAGCCAATGAAAAAAGTTTCTTATATGGAACAACTGAAAATTATTCTAAAATTTGAGGAATGCTGCTATAATTCTTCTAATAAAATTTGGTGTTTCTAGAGACATGGAGTAACTGGTGAAGTGATTGATGATGGTTTTCAAAATATTCTTCTTAAAGTTGTTAATCCTCAATTTCAAGAAAAGATAGGTCTTAACATTGTGTATGCTAAATGCAGTAGGCAAGAAAGAAAGGTGTTATGGGATGCTGTTGCAATGAGCTCTTCCTATTTCCATAATAAACCTTTGATTGTGATTGGTGATTTCAACATTGTATCCTCAAGTGATGAAAGATCTGGGGGTAGAGTCATTGATGTTAGAGGAGAAGCTGAATTTAATGAATGTATACCTAGTTGTTCTCTTCAAGATATGGGATTCACTGGATCTAAATTTACCTAGGCTAGAGAGGCCAATGGTGAAAAGATTTATGAGAGGTTTTTCCCAAATTCTAGTATTCACCATCTAAACAGGAATTGTTCTGGTCATAATCCCCTGTTAATCTCTTTTCCTCTATATGAGGATATAGTCATTAAGCCTTTTAAATTCCTTAATATGTGGAGCTCTCATGAAGAATTTAAACAAGTGGTTAAAATGTCTTCGGAGCATCCTGCTACAAGTAGAAAGATGGAAGTTTTTGCTTTCAAATTGAAGAGGTTGAAGAGATATTTGAAGATATGGAGTAGAAAGGAATTCAAAGATTTGTTTGCAAGTGTTAATCTCTTAGAGGATGATCTTTTACAAGAGGAATTAGCATTGGAACTTGATAATAGTGCATCTCAAAGACAAAAATATTCAAAAGCAAAGGCAGATTTGAATTCAGCTTTAGCTAAGGAAGAATTATTCTGGTTTCAAAAATCTAGAATGGATTGGTTGAAAGATGGAGATAGGAATACAAAGTTCTACCATGCCAAAGTTCAGCAAGATAGAAGGAAGATTAGGATCCATAAAATGAAAAATGAAGATGGATCTTGGATTGAGTCTACAGATGGTATTGCTAACATGTTTATTTCTTATTTTTCAAATTTATTCAATGCTGGTTCCCAAGAAGATAGAGAGTTGCTAAAAGTCACTCCTAAATCCATTACAAATGAGATGAATAGAAATTTGGATGGAATTGCACAAGAAGTAGAGATCTTGAAGGCTATTAAAGACATGAATCACAACAGTGCTGCTGGTCCTGATGGCTTTAATGGACATTTTTATGTTACTTGCTGTGAGATCATCAAAAAGGATTTCACTCTTTCCATCCAAGACTTCTTTCTAGGAGCTGATATTCCTAAATCCTGGAGTTCTACCCATATATGACTTATTCCTAAAGTAGCCAGGCCTTCATTTTGCAAAGACTTCAGGCCTATAAGTCTTTGTAATTTTAGCTACAAGATCATATCCAAAATAATTAATTCCAGACTAAGCCATGTTCTTCCTTTAATAATCTCTAAAAATCATTCAGGTTTTGTGGCAGTAAGGAACATTCAAGAAAACATTTTGTTAGCTCAAGAGATGATGCACCAGATGGATAGAAAGATTGCAGGAGGAAATACTATTATCAAGCTTGATATGGCTAAGGCTTATGATAGGACTTCTTGGTTCTTCTTGATCAAAACTCTGAGAGCATTTTGATTTTCAGAAACTTTCATAGACTTAATTTGGAGATGTATATCCTCCCCTTGGTTTTCTGTGATTATTAATGGCCAACCTAAAGGTTTTTTCAAACCTTCTAGTGGATTAAGGCAAGGAGACCCTATTTCTCTAAGCCTTTTCATTATCATGGCTGAATCTTTTAGCAGGGGATTAAATGACCTCATGTCTAGAGAGGTTATAAGTGCCTTTTCCCATCCCAGAAAATGTCCTCTCATCTGTCACTTGAGTTATGAAGATGACATCATTATCTTCACTAGAGGTTCTAAGAGGAGCTTATCAAACTTGATGAAGTTTTTGCAATGATTCAAAGATGAATCAGGACAATTGATCAGTAAAGACAAGAGCTTTTTTTCTGTGAGTGTTAGTAGCTAGGCATTGATGAGGAACAAAATTGCAGAAGTTACAGAATTCAAGTTTGAAAGAGGTCCTTTAACCTACCTTGGTCGTCCTCTTTTTCAAGGTAGAAGAAAAGATATATATTTTGAACCTTTGATCCAATCTATAACCTCTAAAATTCATAGTTGGAAATCGAAATTCTTATCTTTGGGAGGAAGATTAACTCTTATTCAAGCTGTCTTGTCTTCTATCCCTCTGTATACTCTTTTGGCGATTAGCCCTCCTAAGTTGATTATAAGAACTATTGAAAAGCTTCTTAGTTCTTTTTTCTGGGGAGTCCATAAAGAACATGGGAGAAAATATCATTGGGTTAATTGGAAGTCTCTTTGTTATAATAAGGAGGAGGGGGGTTTAGATATCAGAAGCTTAGATACAGTTCTGAAAGCAGCAAATGTTAAACTAGCCTAGAAGTTTAAGGAAAATAAAAGCTTATGGGCTAATTTCATGAATTGTAAGTATAGAAACTTGGGTATGAGGTCTGGATCCATGACTTTTAAGAGAATTCAGTCTTGCTGGGATATAATGGAAGATAATTCAGAGGTGATTGATGGCACTTCAGTGTGGAAACCGTCATTATCTAGAAATGTTAGTTTCTCTTCAGCCTTTAATCTCCAATGCCTTCACAAAATTTCCTCTTTGGCTTTCACTTCAATTTGGCACCCAAAGATCCCTCCCAATCTTTCTATATTCTGTTGGAGAGCCCTCTCGAACTGTGCTCCTGTTGATTCTTTACTGCAAAAGTTGGGTATTAGGTTGGTTTCCAGATGCCAATGCTGTTGCTCAGCTATTGAATATCCTAGTCATCTTTTCATTAATGGTCCCATTGCTTCTAAGGTGTGGAACTTTTTCAATTCGTTGATGAATATTAGAAGCAGGTCTTCCTCAATTCATGGCTCTATCACTCAATGGCTGATTCACTCTGGTTTGTCTAAGATATCTAGATGGCTTCATAGCAGCATTCTAGTGTGTATTTTGTGGGAAATGTGGTTAAGTAGGAATAAGTCTCCTTTTGAAGGTATTCCCATGAAATCTAACATTATTATTCACAGAGGGATAACAAAAATCTCTGAGCTTTCTAAAGATTTTCGATTAAAGAGGGGTGACTTCTCTATTCATCAAGATGCCATCAAATGTTTTGATCTCAAATAAATTCATGCATCCCCTTCTTTTTTATTTAATCATTTATGGTCAAAGCCTGAAATAGGGAGACTTAAACTTAATATCTCTTGTTATAGAGATCATCATCTTCATCTGGGAGGTGGTGCCATCCTTAGAGATTGTAATGGAAATTTCATTTGGGCTATTTCAAATTTTCAAGCTTCTGGTTCTTATCAAGAGATTCAATTCCAAGATTTGAAAGAGGGTTTACAATTCTGCTCAGACCATAACTTTTTCAACATAGATATAGAAGCTAAATCGAGAGAGTTGGTTGAATCTATCTCCTCTTCTCATGCTGCTCAAATTCATTGGTTTGCTATATCCAACTTCAATTTGGTTCAAGATTTTTTTAAAAGGTTACAATGTTCAACATCTGTTTGCACAAAATATGGAAATATAGTGGCTTCTCTGCGATCCAAGCGTGGATCCTCCCTCCAAAGAATCATATGCTATTCATATCAATATGATCTCCCAAGAAATATCAAAATTGATATTTGTCAAGATGCTCATTAATGTAGTTGATTTTGTTTTTTCTTTTTTGTAAGCCATCTAGAGAGGGCTTTTCTCTCTAATTATCAATAATATTTTTAGTTTTCCAAAAAAAAAAAAAAGGGTTTTGTTATAAACCATAGATTAGAATTTCCTCATTTTCCACACTTTCTACACATGCGCACATTTTCTAAAAAAATAAATTAGAGGAAGTTCTAAATTAGGATTTATGGTTCTAACCCCACCCTTGCGTGTTATCAAACTACGTGGACATTAATTCCCTTTGGGCTACATAGGCGTCCCAAGCCAATCTTTGGATTCAATTACTATTTTTTTATTTATCCATTTTCTATTTTCTTATGTTTATTAGTATTTCGAGTCCGCGTACTCCAACATATTAGTCTTCCATTCTACATACACACTCACTTCATCATAGTGATCAGTGATTCGATGGACACTCACATTACATTTTTATATTATTTATTTTGTACAGTCCTTAGGATGATTCCGCCTCGTCTTTCTCACAAAGTGGGTCGAATGATTTTTTTCTCATGTTATTCACATCATGACATGTACACGTGTATCACAACTTGGAGAAAAGGATAATATTATCATAGCCCATGAGAGACCAAAAGAGCAAGATCGGTACCTGACTTCTTCCCATTTCGCAACTTAGTCCCTAGACCCTGGATTCATTTGGTTTTGTATACATCAGTATGTCTTTTGATGCCATTCTCTCAGAAAGGATACATTTATTTTGCTTGTTTTAAGAAAAATAAACTCGTGACTTCATTTCTTCTTATTTCCCCCTTTGACAATAATCGATTTAATCAGAGGCAGCCCGTGAAGATCACGCGAGTGGGGGAAAGAGGACCCCCATATCCTAAAAACCTCATACGCACGGGAGATAAGGATTTCTCCAATTATCCTACCCCTTTAATTTTGGGGTCGGCCCGCGCAGGAGGAGTACGACCCGGATGTCCACAGTGGCGACTCCACTGGGGACATTTTTTCGTGAATAAACAATATTTTCACATGGGTGTTGTTCCTTTTTCTCTCCTACTTTTCTGTATGTGTACATATGCCTCCACTTTTATTTTCTCCTCACTCTTATACCTACATCTTATATAAATGTCTCATTCTTATAATGATTCTTATCTCTACCATTATCTTTACTCACCAACTGTATATATCACCTTCTTGTCACATGTTTCACCTTTTACTCACTTGTATATACTCACCATATCTAAACCTTTAGTCACTTGTATACGCTCACCATGCTTCACTCTTTACTCACTTGTATGTATTCACCATGTTCACTCTCACATTCCTTTCACTCCCATATAGTCTCCCTCTTAGACACACATTTCACACACCCCTTATAGATATTTATGTTTAGTCACACTTGTACATACTCTCCTAGTCTTCTTACTTGTATATAGCATCATGCTCACTTACACACATTTCACACATCACTGGTAGATATCCATGGTTAGTCACATTTTCACACACTCCCACTTTTCTCTTACTCGTATATATCCCCACTTTCACCACTCACACTATTCACATTTCACTCTCTCACTTTTTACATATTTCTCACTCACTTGTACATTCACATGCCTCACACTTTGTGTCTATCACTATGCTTTGTAATCTCCATGCTCCATGTACATAATTGCTAGTATTACTCTCCATGTTTACTCCCTCTCATCCCATGCTATTTGTATTATTTATTTTCTCCCTTATAGTGTTAGTATTTTACTTATTTAGCATACATAAGACTCTCCATAAGATACTAATTAAGACTTATGCATCCTTGCACACTACATCACTTGAGTATGTCAATATTGACCCAAATTTTGTCTTGTATTGGCGGGTTACTTCATGATGGGTTTTGATTCTACAGGTTACAATTAACCTAAGCGATATTATTCCCACCTTCTTCTATCCTAGTACCTTTTATGTATATGGAACGGTTCCGCTCATATCCTACCGGTTGATCGAACTCATTATGAGAGGTATATACTAGGGAACTCATTCACGTACGTTGAGTATATCGAATTCTCTCACACGTACCATCTCCACGAGGTATAGATTGAGGGAATTTGTGCACATTCAGGTATATCAAAAGGTTTTTCCACACATGGAGATGAATTATGTTCGTTAAAATCAAGAGGTATATCATGGAAGTCATGCAAAAGGGGTAACCCTTCCACAAACCCACCAAATGCATCAACCTCATATAGGCATCTACCTTTGGACACTCATACCTAGTTTGTCGATTATAATATAAAACTCTATCGAAATTCCGAGTCGCCTTACCACCCAAATTTGTTTGCTGTTTTTCCCATTTTTAAAAATAGGACCATGTCCATAAATCTCGAAGCAAGTAAAATCGTGTCTTACATCATGTGCCCTATCTTTTCCTCGGGCTCGGGTCCTGTCCGGTATTTTTCTTGGATCTTAAGAAAATATAATATAAGTGGAACCTAATAATAATAACCATGATGATGATTTTCCTTTTCTCCCTCTTTTCCAAAAATACCAAAAATATTTTCCTAATTTTGAAAAGAGAAAAACAAAATACAAAAAATATTCATCTTTCCATTAAAATAAATAAATAATTATTTTCTCCTCTCAGGTGTGATCCCCTACCCTAATTTTTGGCCTGGATACCTATTGGCTCTGAGCTTCCATCAAACCACCTCGAAGCTCCATTGCTTACTTTACTTCTTCCACTAAATTTTAGTTATCCCTCTGAAAGTTATTCATGGAAAATATAAACCAGGTTGTGAATGCTCAATAGGATATGATGACCATCCTTGCCCATCTCTATGCTAAGATTGACAACCTCAAAGAAGAATTCCAGGAGATGCAATGACACCGGGTCCAGACTATTGAGGCCCTCGAAACCAAAATTCTCTTTCCCTGTACCATAGGTCCACCTACTCCTAAACCAATTTTGGTCCCAGGAGATTATCAACATACCCCGCGTGCCAATGCAACACCATCAGCTAAGCTAACGATCCTAAATCTTGCCCAACCAGAGCCTAATCTACCAGTACCAATAGATCTCAAGGAGGAATAACTAAATAAAGCCAATGAGGACTTTAGGCTATTATCAAATAGGTTTTATCAAGTCAAGATCCCAGGGAACTACATACACTACACTCACATGTGTTCCTATCCCAAGCCCCGATTATTGGAGAAATTCAAGATGCCGAACATTGAGAAGTTCGGTCCGAGCGGTGCCTCCATTGTGAACCTACGCAACTATCATCATTGCATGAATATCCTTGGGGATTCAAAGGATGTAATGAAAAAAATGTTCTAAAAAATTCTCAAAGAAGATGACCTCGGGTGGTTCATGTGTGTCGAGGAATACATAATTCGTATTTGTGAGGACGTGGCTAGATAGTTCATCTCACAGTATAAGTATAATTAGGAATTATAAGCCACACAAAGAGATTTAGATCGTCTCAAATGGAATGTCGGGGATTCAATCAGTAACTTCAACAAAACATGGAGACATAAAGCATCTACCATGACCAATAGATCGTCAGAAGAAGAAGATGTTAGCACTTTAAAGAAAAATTTCTTACCCCATATTCGAGTGTCGATGGGAAGTCATTACTACCCTTACTTTAGATCCCTGTGGGAGGCTGTGTATAGATTAACGAAGGGGTTTCAAGTCATAAAGCATAATATGAACCAAAAAGGCTGATGGGACAGTTCTCCTGTGAAAGTACGACAAGTAGGCTAGCACCCCAGTCTTAATAATAAACAACATATCCCTCCTGGACATATGAAAGTCATCCCAACACTAATAAAAAAGTGTAGAGTAAAATCCATGATCCACTATCAAAAGTGTACTAACTATACTTGCTCAAAATCTCATTAAACCATTAAAACCCCAACCGTAACAGCATTCCCTTCCCAGAAATTTCAAACATTACTCCTACTGTAATTTCCACCAGATTGCTGGGCATATCACCGATCAGTGATTTCACCTTAAGAATGTGATTCATATATCATATACAAGGGTATCATCATTCCACCAACCAATTCTAATCCAAATACCACCAATAATCCTCTCCTAATGCATAAAACTGGCGTGAATGCCTTGATTGCAGAAGGAAATCCAAAATTTAATCGCTCAACAAGAATCAAGACCCTTGAAACACACAATCTACCTACAGTACCGTAAAAACCCCTCAATGTTTGACCTTCCTTTCTCTTACATCCTACAATCTTTTATAATCAAGCTCTGTCACTCCTTACCTGAGCCTGTATTACCATTCATACCTATTTAGAAGGGGGAGGCATGGAATAACCTACAGTTCTAGACGATCTTCAAAAGTTCAAGATGAAATTGCCCTCCAAAATGAATACTGACTGTAAGAGGTTCAGTTATTTATTCATGGAATCTCGAAGGTGGTCTCGAGAATCAAGTGAATGGGTTATTCCCACGGAAGAATTAAGCGTACATGACATTATGCAATTCATGTTAGATATGTTCCTTCAGGAAAGGGAAATTTTCACCATCCCTGATTTACTTATGATCCTAAAACTCCAAGGGTGTCTAGTCCCTTCACTCCATCTCTTCACTAGTTAGTTGGACAATTTCTATGATGAATCCATAGAAGTTTCTTAATGCATTAACTACTCTTGGAAAATGGCATCATTTCCACTAGCTGGGGTGATGATTTTAACGTCTCGAATAGTGAATAGAAGGGTGAAGATTTTCCTTTTTGCAAGTTACTAAACCATGGCATGACCGTGCTGACAAGAAGATGAAACTGGGGCTAGAAATCTTATTTGAGAATGACATCGCCTAGGATGGAGGGCGAAAACATGTGGTGGAGCCTCCAACAGACAAAGCCATGGAAATCACTAAAAATATTAAGGATAGTGATACCGATTAGTCATTCGACCTGCCTCCACTGGGGCTATATCTCTGCATGATTCACCAGGAAGTCGCACCGTCTGGACCCTCTGAGAAGATCACCACTACTACAACACACCTCCTCAATTAGTATGTCATTCCTGTTCAACCCTCCCAAGTCAACTCAAACCCTATCATCCATTCTCTCCATGAGATACTCGATCCTACTATTTTTTTATCTTGTTTCTTATGTAATTGTAAATGTGACCTCCTTTAATGAGGTTCTCACTATTGTATTTCCCATAAATGCTTTTAAATAAATAAACGAGGATTTTGAGAATCTTATTGTGCCTTACATTAATTATCTTAATTCTAATCAAACTTTTAATGATGATGACTTAATTAATGAAATTTTTTGAACGGATCTCAATAAGGAAAAAAATAAAAAATATAATTGTGTTCAAACTAATGATAGTAGGACTATTGTCATTAATCTTGGTTCTAGTAGCCATCTGTGCAAGATTAGGATGTGGTCCACCCTCAATGAGAATGATTTGTTACAATTTGAAAACCTTATGGAAGAGTTCATGGATACCTTTGTCAGTTCCTATAATGACATGCCCGATATTGACCAAGAGATAGCTCAGCATGAGATCCCCACCTTCCTTAAGAACAAACTTATTAAGAGGGAACTAAGAAACCTTTTAATATAATGGTCCCTCAAGATCAAATATGAAGTGGTGAAATAGCTAAATGTAGGCTTTATTCACATGGTCGAATACCCTATGTGGGTTGCAAACATTGTCCCCTTGTTGAAATTGAGAGGGAAAGTATGTATATGCGTCGACTATCAAGATATGAGCAAGGCATCTCCAAAGGATGATTACCATTTACCTAACATCGACATGATCTTAGAAAACACTTCCAGTCACACTCTCAAGTTATTTGATGATTATTTTTTCTATTATAATCAGATTAAAAATGCATACAGACCAGCAGGAAAATATCGCCTTCATCACCCCATGGGGAACCTTTTGTTATATAGTCATGCCATTCCATCTCAAGAATGTCGAGGCTATATATCAGATGGCTTATATGACCATCCTCCATGACCTTATTACCAAAGAAGTTGAGTTCTATGTCGACGACATGATTATAAAATCCAAAACTCGAGAAGGTCATATTCCATCCCTGAGGGAATTCTTCGAGTGGTTATGATAGTCCTCAATACGACTCAACCCAGAGAAATGCATATTTGGTGTCACCAAAGGCAAATTACTTGGATACATGGTCAGTGAAAAATGTATTGAGGCTGACCCCACAAAAATGAAATCCATACTCAAGATGCCACTACCCTGGAGGGAGGAAGAAGAGCATGAATTCCTGGGTAAGCTATAGTACATTGGGGGGTTCATCATCCAACAGAACTCTATCTGCGAGCCCATTTTCAAAGGCATGTCAAAAAGACTTCCTTCAGATCAAACGATACCTCACCCGACCTCTGATACTCATGCCCTAGTAGCACGGTTTCCCCTTCTTTACTTCACTATTACCAACACTATAGCAGGGTTATGCTGGACCAATACATTAAAGAATCCCATAAGGAGATAGCACTCTACTACATTGGTCGGGTATGAGATAAACTACATCGCATTAGAGAAAGCATGTGTCGAGTTGGTATGGGTCACACAAAATCTCTGGTACTACATGCTCGCATTCCACTTCAAATTGGCGTCCCGAATGGATCTTATGAAAAACTTGTTAGAGAATTCCGCCATGTATATCTGCATAGGACACTGGATAATGTGACTAAATGAGTTCGACATCATTTATGTCACGGAAAAAGCTATGAAAGGGTGAGATATCTTCAACTACCTTATCGACGATTCCATGGAAGGAATTAAGTTTTGGATTTCCGAATTCCTAAACGAGAACATCCTCTTCACTTCTTATGATAACCTCTGGTGGTAGATGTTCTTCGACCAAGACACCAATAATAAAGTCAATGTTATTAGGATACTCATGATCGCACCCGATAATTCTAACACCCGTATTTCGATTAAGCTAGATTTTCCTTCCACCAACAACATGACAGATTGTGAGGCATGCACCATAAGGCTCAAGATCGCACTCGATAAAGGAATCAAATAAGTGGGTGTCTATAGATACTCAGCCCTCATCATGGGGAAAATCCTCTGAAAATGGAAAGTTAAAGATGAAAACCTTCTATCCTTCCACGCTCCCCTATAAGAACTCGCCTCCAAATTCGATGATGTAACCTTACATTACCTTCCTCGCTCAAAGAATAGCCTAGGTGAAGCACTAGCAACCTTCGCCTCCATGGTCAACATGCCTGGAGGAATAAAATTTCCCATTTTTGGTTCATATATAAGTTGAACCCACTCACTCCTACCACATGGAGACCATTACAAAGGAAGATGTGGACATTGTAGGATTGTGGTATTATGATATTTGGCACCTCCTCAAATGCGGTAGGTATCCCTGAGCTGATAAGAAAGATCGTGCGACTCTTCGCAAGGTGGTTGCTCAGTATATCATCTATGATAAGGCACTCTTGAAGAGAAAGTTCAATGGAACCCACTTATATTGCATATAAGCAGCTGGGATCTAAGACACGATGAAGAAAATTCATAGTGGGGAGTGTGGGACACATATGAATAATCACATGTTGTCTAGGAAAATCATTTGTCAAGGGTATTACTAGACCACCATGGTTCAATACTGCACTGCTTATATTCGAAGATGCCTCGAATTCTAGTAATTTGTCAACCTTCAGTGTTTAGCTCCTTGGGAGTTGTATAACATGACCCCCCCGAACCTTCTCCACTTGAGGCATAGATATCATTTGGAAAGTCTCTTACAAAGATTTGAATATTCATGAATTCATCATGGTCCATTAACTACATCATAAAATGGGTTAAACTCAAGTCATACACGGTATTGAATGTTAACAAATAACCAAGTTCATCAAAAATAACATTTGCTGCTACGGGGTTCCCCACAAGTTGATTCTATATAATGGGCTCCATTTCAAGGTTGAGGTCACATAACTGGTTGACGAATATGGAATTCAAAAAAACAAGTACTCTTCTTATTGACCGCAGTAAAATAGTGATGTCGAAGGATCCAACAAAATCCTCAAGATCATGATAAACAAGAGGACTGAAAGCTGTAGAGACTACGCTGAATGGATCCAATATGCCATATGTGGCTACTGTACTTCCATAAAAATACCCACTCGGTTTACTCCACATTCTCTAGTTTCTGGCATGGAAGTGGTTCTCCTTATTAAATTGAAATTTCCTTCCATACGAGTTATGATCGAAAGTAAGGTTAGTGAATAATATTGGCATCAAATCTTCTACAAAAAACTCTCATTCCCAGATGAAAATAGATTGAAAGCTCTATACCACATACAAAGGTAACATTGTCGTATTGCGCGATCATTCCATAAAAAGGTCAAGGATCATGGTATCCAAGAAAGTTATCTTCCCCTCAAGGAAATTGTAGAACCCGTCTAAGATGAGAGAGGAAATTTCAAACCCAATTGGAGTGGCCCCTATATAGTGAAGAAAATCATGTCTGGTGGCACCTCTATGCTCATTGACCTCGATGGAGAAGAAATGGCACGTCTAGTCAATTTGGACCGTTTAAATTTTTTTTCCCTTAGTTTGAACAATCATAGGGATACGCCTATTCTCATCTCCCTTATATTCTTAAAAAATAATATATTCCTTCCTCTTCAACAAGAACTATGTAGGACCTGATCCTCTCATAAACCCCTTTTAAGAAAAAGAAGAAGCTTACAAATTTTGAAACCCATAGAGGTATGTAAGCAGCCCATAAGGTATACATGGTCGTGATCCTCTCTTTGTCATAAAATGTTATTATTTTCTCCCTATGAGAATGATGGTCCCCCTCATCATTTAAATAAACAAAGGGATTATGCATGCCTTAGCGATCGATGTTGATAATTCAAATACAAAATTCATCAAAGACACAACAAAATACGTTGAAATCATTGTTCTTTTTTTACAAAAAATAGGAATACAGTTATTACATGAAATATCAGTGATCAGAGTTGAAAAATATCCCATTACCTTGCAAACCCCATAAAAACATAAAAACCCACATCATTAATACCTTCACAAAAAATTAATCACCAACCAAACCAAACACAACTTTCACACAAACTTTTCAGAACCTAAAAAAACTTATCATGCCCCAAGACCTTGCCTTCAACTATCTGACGGACCCACCTCTTCGTCATTGATTTTCCTTGGAGGACCCCAAGACTACCACTACTTGTTAGGGCTTCGAATGTTCTCATGTGATGATATGCCTTTATAAGCTTGGATGAAACCAAGACATCTTGTTCTAATGTATCGAACATCATAAGTTCTATTTTGGAATCCCCCTTAGCTAGAATCTTCTCAACCACCAACTTTCATAAACACTTCAAGTAGTCCCTCGATATGAAATAATCATCCCCAAAAGATTGTAATAGACGGGTAGATGACCGATAAAAATGCCATAAGGGTCCCAACATCATCCTCAAAGTCTCAATAAAGTCCTCCACATGAAATAATTTGGTTATGCATAGAGGAACGATTTGCTCGAATCCTACTTGGAACAGAAGTTGCCATATGATAAAAAGAACTTTTGCGTATATTTGTCGTTGTTGTACAAGCTCCTTCTAATCAAAACCTTGAATTACCTACAAAATATAACAATCTCAAGTGTAGAGGTAAGTAAGGGTATCAATCCACTTCCAAGGGAGTAAGCTAGAGACAAATTCAATTGTAATTCACTTTTTATTTTCTTTTGGTGCTTTTTCACTTTTTCTATTTTTTTTAGCTTTTTCAATATTAAAACAATAGGGTGAGGTGAGGTTTTAAACTAAACTAAACTAATGTGATATGATAACTAACTAGAAAGTTACTAAAATGGAAAATAAAGTCTAAACTAAAAATAAGAGATAAAGTGAGGTAAATAATTGTGAGAACAATGAAGGAATGAGAATACACCACTAATTTTAGTTATTCTAATTAATTAATTTAATTATTTGAATTCTCCCAAATTTATATCAAAATTACAAACCAACTCTCGTTGCAAGTGTAAATATAATATTAATCTTTTAGAAAATTAAGTTTAACACCCCACAACTCCACAAAAATAAATCTAAACTCCTTTTAATTAATCACCCGCTAGGATCGATCGATTAAAATTCATGTAAATCTTAAAAAATAATTTTAAAGTTGAAATTCAAGTTATAATACCCCACTTAAGAAACCCCTATCTCTAGTTCGAATCTAAAATGGGTATTATAACTAGAATTTCGATTTTCTAGTGTGGTAGGGTGTAGGATATTAGGATGTGTGTGAGTGATTAGTTTAGGGTGTATGTGAGTGGGGTGTGTTGTTTATGGTGTGTGTTAAATTTATGACCCTAAAATAACACTAAAACTAATTAATAAAAATAAAACTATAAAATAAAATAAAAATATAAAAAATAAAATTCTAAAATAAAATAAAACCAAGACTCAAATAAAAATAAAAATTAAAAATAAAATCTAATAAAACTTAAAATCTAAATGAAAAGTAAAGTTCTAAAAAATTATAAAATCTACATGAAAAATAAGACTAAACTAAAAGCTAATAAAAATCAAAATAAAATAGAATTATACTAATAAAAATAAAATAGAAAAATAGAAAATAAAATCTAGAAAATACTAAATAAATCTAAAATAAATCTTAAAAATAAAAATGACTTAAACTAAAAATCTAAAAAATAATAAAAAGACACAAACAAACACACACAGGCTTTGGGGTAAGTTATGCTAGGTTCAGGATCGGGTTTGGTTACGAGAGAGGGAATTAACTCCATTCTAACTGCAATTGGCCTCGAAATGTAGCTTTTGACACCGCAACTGCAGTTAAGCCTGCATATTGAACAATTAAGCACATAAGACCCATATTATCGAGAATTAACAACTAAAGTACGTCTATTCGGGGTATAAAATATACAGTTTTGGGTGCTTATCACCATTGAAAGTAGAAAGAGGTCTGATGAAGACCCACAAACCATAGGTACCAGTAATCCCTTAGTTGCAAGATAGGCTGCAAGTTTCCTCACGACAGTTCAGACCAACAAAGACATTGGTTCCAATGGTTTACAAGCTAATTTTTTTAATTTTCTATCATCGAGACAAAGTAGAAGAAAGTCCTAAAAGAGAAGTTGAGAAGACCCGACAAAGGGTAATTAGGATGGGACTCCATGTGTAGTCTCTCGGATAATGACATATATAGCATGACCTGGCTCCCTCAGAAGAAGTCATCCTGAACCTCCTTCCAGGCATCCAAACCATTCAAAGTCTCTGCCAGTATCACTTCAGGTAGAGTACATTGGGAAGACATCCACAACACTATCGTGGGTGTATGAGGGCCAGCCGTCAGATCACCTGTCACCAAAAAAAGCCTGGTCATCAATCCCACAGCTACAGCACCGTCAAAGCCATTATCAGTAAAATTCCTCTAGCACACATAATTCATTACCATTGAGAGGATTATATTCACTCCACGCACCAACGGTTGGGCAGTTGAATGAGAGACATGGAGCAACTCTTCTAGCAACATACGAGGTGAACGAGACTAATCAGGCATAGGTGCCGCCACATGAGGGCTGACACCTAACATCGTAGAAAATTCTTCATAGGTGGGACACAACTCATCTAGACCAAATTGGAAGATGTATTCTTCAGGGTACTAGAACTGTACCGTTGCTTATAGAAGATTCTACTCTATAAAGAGATTACACCACAAGGAGACATGGCACAAGCTGGAAGCTTCGTAATTGATATTATAGAGGCACATGTCCTCTAAGCCTTCGAGGTAAACTGAGAATGTATTGGACATTGAATGTGACATTGCAAAAAATATGAAACATTGCATAAAAGACAAGACATTCTATATGTTGTCGAAAGTTTTGATCCCAATGTACCCAAAAGTACACATGATGTTCAATAAAAGTGAATAAGTGGTTTTAACTTGACTCTTATGCTGATAGGCAGGCCAAGGGGTATGCCCATCGATAAACCCCCTTTTTTTAGAAATCCCTTACTTTCCTCTTTTGTACATAACTTCCAAAATAAAGATTTATTTTACTTACGAAAAATCAATCTTCGATTAACCTTTTTATTTGTTTCGTTTTATCTTATCTTTGTAATAAAAACTTCTGCAACAAATTATAGTCCATGTAGAGTAAGTCGTTAAATCAACATAACACAAAAAAATGCATCTCTTATATTAACTATTCAATTATAATTACATTATTCCTATAGTTACCATAGAAGACAGAAAAAAGAAAAGATAAATCGGGATTGTCACATCCTGGGTTTTTGAGGTGTCTAAGGATTTAGATAATAATAAAAAGGCAATAAGTAGAATATAAATAAAATAATAAATGTTAATATTACATCAACTAATGATAGTGACCATGCACTTTATTCATTACACACTTACTAGGGTTCTTCTTAAATTACATAATGATACAGAAAAAGGAAAAGAAAGAAAAGTACTACATATGACTAGTACAACGCGAAGCTACAATATGACGCTATAACATAAAATTACATTATCTTATAAGTAGTAATACATGAAATTATGACAGGTTGGCCATAACCGCTACTAATTTTTCATGAGTAAATGATTGTTAGAGATACACGAGAAGATGCATTATAAATTGCGGGGTCGAGAGATTTGTTGCCTTCTTTATGCCATCGGTCCATCCAGAATTTCAAAAATATAAGAAAAAATTGCTCAGTAGATAATTCTTATTCTATACAATTTTCTAAATAATCACAATACGGATTACTAATAATTAGAGGATTATAAGGATTGCGATTCACTAGCTCAAATGAAATAGCACAATAATACATGATGATATTTGCTAGAAAATATCAAGGCTATAATCTGTTAAAGGTTAAGGGTGGTTTATAAACAAATAACCAATAACTATCCATTTAAGGGATTTAGGACAATAGTCATACATACAACAACTCAGTTCAAATAAATTATAGCTAAATTAATCTAGATAACTGGAGATAAAGTAACTATGGTAAGTCAATCACAGACATGCCATATAGTACCAATAACTAGCCCCTTAATGATATCAGTCCTACAAGCCAAATAATACAGTTGTGGGTATAACAAAAGATTAATCCCTGGTTATAAACTATGTTATAATAGAATCGGGTAAAACTGCCTCATATGAAATAATATGATTACATGATGATTATTAAAATCTGAATCAATTATATGTAAACGATTGAACTACTCAAATGATTTCATCAATGAGAATGTGATATATTGGGACTATCATATAATGATATCAATAATAGGCGTACACAAATAGGATTTTGTGAAATTAATTCTGAACAAGAATAACCTACTTGTTTTTAGGGATTTTTGAAATAGATTTCAGTTGGTTAGGGAAGGGGTCCGTGAAAGTCTGGAAATAAGAAAAACATTTAAGTAAGGATGGGTTTTAAAGAAACTCCGATATAAATAACAAAATAAATCACATCTATTTAAAGTTTTGAGGTTTAATGTATAAATATGTTTTGAATTTATTTCATATACTTCCTTAGGGTTTCAAGTTTATTAGTACTAGACTTTTTTGCTCCGGAGGGAGTAAAAAAAGGTAGGAAACATTTGGGGTGAAAGATCAAAAGTTAAAAAACATCAGGGGTATAAGTGTAAAAGTAACTTAAATTTTTAAAATTCAATTTTAGGGGATATTTTGCATTTTCTTTCTGGTTGACCGAAGAGGGTTTTGTAATATACCATTTTGATCCAAAAAATAAAATAAAATTTTTGATTTTTTTTCCAGAATCTTTGGAATGGACACGCACCCTCATGCCCCAAGTCAAATTTATCACACGCTGGATTTGACCATGCTCGCGGGCCTATATTACACTACATCTTCAACCTTTCGAATTTTGACTTTTAAGTTTGTAACTTTAACCTTCAATTAAATTTGACACAGAATATCATTTGAGATGATTCCAAGGCCATTCTTCCTAATTTTTCACAAGGATTTCAAAAATATAACTTTTATGGATTGACGCGAACTGTAGCCTTAACTCCTTAGACTATAAAATCTAAAAAATATTTATTCTATATTCATGGAGTTATACTGAAATACAAACCATGAATTCTCTACCTCCATAGGTGCACAAAACTCATGCTAATATTCCTTACCGAAACAATACTCTACTACTCCATTCTCTTTCAATTCTCAACCTCTGTTACTTCTTATACGTGATACTTGGGTAACCTTTACATATTGTATTTACAGAAGGATTTTGAGAAATTCTCGACATGTGTTCGATTTATTTTTCATAAAATCTACCCAACTATACAATGTAAAATCATCCATAATGACAAGAATGTAACTATTAGGCTCACAGTTCAGGAGGGATCCATAAGTTCCATGTGGATAAGTTCCATTAATTTGGAAGTCATTATATACTTAACTTTCTTGTGAGGTGCATTAATTATCTTTCCCATTTGGCAAGGACTACAAACAATGTTTGAAGAAATTTTAATTTGGGATAAACCTCTAGCCAACTCTTGGGAACTCAATCTGAGTAAATTATCAAAATTAGTATGACCAAATCTATTGTGCGACATATCAAAATCATCTTATCATGTTAAATTACAGGTCTCAACACTGGGAATAACTGTGTAACAATTATTCGAAATTATGTTTCCTATAAGGATACATTTAACATTTTGGTAAGCTTTTACATTCATTTTTGAAAAGGTAACTATATGATGAAAATCACAAAATTGAGATATACTCAGCAGATTTTTGTTTAAGCGTTTCACTAACGGAATGTAACCAAGGAGGGGAAGACCCTTTTCTTGATGTGTCCCTTTACCGATGATCTCGGGTGAGACTTCATCACTAAATAGGACATTACCTCGTAAGAAGTTAGTCATATTTGTCATCTTAGTCTCTTGACCTATCATATGTTTCGAACACGCAGAATACAGGTACCTGCCAACTAAGATGCGCTCTTGCTTGAATGCAGTTATGACAATGTTGCACCTTAGTTGGGGTGAATTCCAAGAATATTGTGTCCTGTTCGGCCTAACGTTCAGTGTAATTGAACCTTAATATGCTAATTTTTTATATTCTGCGTGATACATGGAAGAGTATGACATGGAATTATATTATCTTCAATATAAAATAATATGTTAAAAAGAGGAATGATATTGTCTTGAATGTTATGTGTGATACATGGAAGTCAGCTACAATATGCCAATTAAATGATATTTTTTAACTTAACAAAAATGGGGGCAAAGAATAGAAAAGTGTGACCGTCAAATTAAGTTTTGCAAAATAAATTGGAACTAAATACAAAATGATCTTTAAGTTTTTTTTGCACTTGTTCATAAATTAAGGGTATCTTAAATGGTCATTTTCATCTATATAATTGTATACATTACAAATACAAAGTATAAAATATAGTTGAGGATATAACTCGTTCAAGGGATATAAATGTTTATTGAAAATTTTTACGTATTGAAATTCTTAATAAGTATTGGACAAATAAAATTGGACAAATATAAAAATACTTTTTTAATAAGTTAACTTTTTAATTTATTTAATAATATGACTTTTGTTAAACCACTTAAAAATAAAAAAAAATTATTTGTCACAACATGTGACAAATAACACCCACATCAAAAGTTATATTTATTGGAGACGACTTTATAACATACTCGTTATTGATACCTCTTTCACATTTTTAATGTTTCAATATATTATAGCATCTCCAACTCTAATATAATCTTTTATGTGTAAATTTGAGCTGTCAAAATAGTTTTTCATAATTCATCATTTTATGCTTCAATGATACTTTGATTGTTTTCCTTATGTATAATCAATTGGCGAATGATATTGAATATATGGACTTTTACTATTCAATCATTGGACTAACAATTTTGGACTATAAAACCAGGCCCAATAAATTTTAAACGATTAGGTCCAACACCTAAATACTCCTAAACCCTACACAAACACATTTTAAAATCAACCGCAAAAAAAAACCCTTCAAACGCTCTCCTTCAAAACAAAACCATAGTCATCGAAGATCAAACAAAGTATTCACATACTCAGTTTTTATTCCAAACTACTTTACCAGGTATTAATCCATGTAAATGTAAATTAATCATGTTTGTTACATTTTCAAGATTTTCTATTTTCTAAATCCTAAATCGATCAATTGTTTTCCTCATCCTCACTTCATTTTTCACTCAAATGAAAAACACAAATGTAAACAAATTATTCCATGATGTATTTTGTGTAATTAATTGTGCAATGAATGTAATAATTTTGTTCTTAAGTTTATACCACTAACTTTCGTATACTCTGTATATTTTTTGTTTTTAGGTTTATATTTCTCCAATAACCTGTTTGTTATTGTATATTAAGTCTTTTGTTGTGTATTCCATGTAATAATTTTTGTGTTCTTAGGTTTTATATAACTTTTTCCCTATTTTATGTATTTTTTGTTCTCATATGTATAAATTTGTAGATATTATATATGGAGTGATGAAATCTTATTATCATTTTTGTTGTTGATGCGAAAATATAATATCCATTTAGAGTCTACATTTGTTGCTTTGGTTTAAAAAAAAAGTAAGATTTGGCATGCGTGATATCCATGTTTAAAACCTCATATATTATTGGGGTCTGCGCTAATGGCATTTATTGAGGAATATGAGTGGGTTATATTATGCAATGCAAATAAGTTTAACAATGCACAATTGTCTTATAATTCATTACTTTTAGGAATTAAACCATCAACTATGTATGGAGTGATGAAGACATACTATCTTGTTGTTGATGTGAAGATACAGTATGCGTTTAGCTTCCACATTTGTTGCCTTGGTTTTTAAAAAAACACATTTTTCATGATGAGTGTATATACATGTTATTTATGTTTAATACTTCCTATATTATTATGGTCTGTGCTAATGACATTTTTGTTGAGAAGTATGATTGATTTATATTGTGTAATGTAAATAAGTTTAACAATGAAGATGCATTAACCTCTTATATTATTGTGTTTCGCGCCAGTGGCATTTTTTGACGAATATGATTGAGTTATATTGTGTAATGCAGATAAGTTTAACAATACACACACGCATACAATTCATTACTTTTAGGAATCAAATCATAAAGTATGTTTGGAGTGATGAAATCATATTATCTTATTGTTGATACGAAGATACAATATGCTTTTATCTTCTTCTTTTGTTGTCTTGGTTTAAAAAAAACATGTTTTGCATGTTAAGTGTATATATGTTCTCTCTATGTTTAATACCTCCCATATTATTGTGGCCACACCAACAGCATTTCTTAAGGACTATGATTGAGTTATACTGTGTAATGTACATAAGTTTAATAATGCACATGCTCCTTATAATAGAAAAGTATACACATATTTTCAGTGACATTAAAATATTTTTGTAATTCTTTCTAATTGTTTTATTTTTTAAAAATCAAATCATTAAGCATGTTCAACTACAAAACTGTTGCGTGATACTTTGAAGATCTTAAGAATATGAAACCATTCACATAGACAATCAATACAACTTATGATGACATAATTCATTTTTTGCTTCGCATCAATGATAGAGCCAAAAAGTTATGTGGCTTCTACAAGTACTATGAAGACATTAAGTGTACTTCTGATGTTCAAAAGTTACAATTAACTGAATTGCAAGACAATGATTTAACAAAACGAGTTGAACAATACTGCTTAAGAGGTTTTGAAAATACTTGCGCATTTAGCATGAAGCTATAAATGTATCACTTTTTTTAATATGTTACTAAAAGTCATTCTTGGTTTATATCTTCCAAAACAAAAAATATTAGGTATTGCCATGAATCAGATAATAAGGAATTTGTTTATTGAAATCTTGTACTAAACTATTCTTGTATTTTATGGAGATTAGTATGAAATTCTAAGAGAATATTGTATGTACTCAATGGAAAATGAATGTGCTTTTGTTAAAAATGCGAGTACTCGAAGAAAATATACTTGTTTTTCAATACAGTGTGCGTGTACTTTATATTTTTATGCATGTATTTTATTGCAATGTGTGTCTACTTTATGTTTTGAAGGTTGTATTTTATTACAATGTGCGTTTACTTTATTGTTTTATGCATGTACTATAGGGTTTTTTTATGAACTTTATGTTTTGATGCATGTATTTTATTGCCATCTAAGTGTACTTTATGTTTTGAAGCTTGTATTTTATTACAATGGGCATAAAATGAATGCACGGGGATTTTATTTGGGTTCTGAAGTATTTTGGACCTAGTTTGACCCGAATAGGAGTAAACGTGTCATTTTAAGTGTGTATTATCATTTAAAGTTGGGATTTCTTGAGTTAAAAGCTTCAAAAGCTTTTGAGTAGCCAATATCAATTTTGTGAGAAGAAAACCCTACAGAGAAAGAGATAAATCATCGTGAGAGAAGAGAAAGAAGAGAAAAGAGGAGAAAAACTTCAAACTTTGGAGATTTTTGGCTCAAATACGCAGATTCAAGGAAGATTCAACATCTACAACTTTGAGGTAAGTGATTAAACTTGCTAAATAATTATGTGAATGAGTTATCTCATAATTTTTTGTTGGTGATTTAGTTGATTTTGAGCTTTTATGGTTAAACCCTAAAATTTGACGATTAAATATTGCATTTAGTGTTATATTTGTGGTTTTGATGATGAAAATGGTGGGGATATTTTATGGGATGGGTTTTATGTAACAACCCGAGGTTTTGGAGTCGACAATTTATTTATTTTGGGAGAAATAAATAATATTTTATTGGAGAAATAATTAAATTGGCAATTAAAGTCAAAATTTGGAGTCGTTAGAAAGTGTGTCGAATGGAAATTCTGAGGGTACCATTGTGTCCGGAAGGGTCGAGAAAGTCAAAATGACTGTACTTGGGGTCTATTTGGGTTCCGAAATAAATTAGGACCGTTTAACTCGAATTAAAGTCACCGAGTCATTTAAAGTGTGTATTATCATTTAAAGATGTGTATTTTGGGATTTAGGCTTATTAAGCCTACGGGAGAAACAATTCTCCAAAGATAGAAATAGAAAGAAGAAGAAAAGGAAGGAGAAAAAGAGGAAGAAAAAGAGGATTTCCGGGCCAATACGCGACTTCAAGGCGGATTCAGACCCTACGAACCCGAGGCAAGTGATTAAACTTGCTAAATAATTGTTGTGTATCAATTATTGCATGATTTGTGGATTGAATTTTGGGTTTTAGGTTTAAATTGACAAAACCTAACTTTTGGGAAAAACCTTAGATTTGTAGTGTATGAATGAATTTTAAGGTTAGAAATTGGTTTATATGTGTTATTGGATAAACATTAATGCTATAATTGTGATTGGTATGGATCAAAATGGTTGGAAGATGAGATAAATGATTTTTGGTAAATTTGGGTTTTGTGGAAAATAAGCCATTTCGTAACTTGCTGCACTTGTCGAATCGATTCGCCCCTACCGAATCGATTCGGTCTATTGTAGATTGCCCAGGTCTTTAGGGCCGAATCGATTCACCCCTTGCAAATCAATTCGGCATGTAGCAGACTCCCAGGTCTATTGGACCGAATCGATTCGGATGGGCCGAATCGATTCGGAAACATGGGATTTTGGAGATGTTTTTCTAGGAAGAATTCCATCCCGTTTCGTCTAAAGTTATCGATTGGGAACTTCTATAGGAGTTATTCGGAGTATGTTTTGGAGACTTATAGATAGTTTCCCTTATTGGAAATGATTGGAGTCATATTGACTAAGTTTGAGGAATACCGATTAGATATTATGGTTTATTCTAAGTGGGGAAGACCACCTTGATCGGGAGGTTATACTTAGAGATAATAAATTCAATTCATATTGTTGATGTAAAAAACTAGATTACTCTAATTATTCAATCACAGATAAATAAATGAGACAAAGGATTTTAAAGTGGTTCAGCCTTGTATGAATGGCCTACGTCCACTGTTATGTTATTGCTGAGTGTTTGGGGAATTCTCGATTACAAGTTTTATCCAGAAATTCCGGTCCCCCTGAATGAGGGTGATACAAGGTATTTATAGCCCTTAGGCTGTACATGAAAGGGTGTTACATTAAATGATACACATATGAAAGGGTAATTCATTTAATTCTCTTCAAACGTGTGCGTTAAGATGATAAGCATTCAATGAATAGTTGAACTATTGATTATCTGGCAATTAATGTTGCGGTCGAGATGCAGCTCGAACCGCCTTAGTTGCTCGTCGTCCAAGAGTTCCTCGGAGCATTGGAGTTCCTCGGAGGACAAGAGTTCCTCGGAGGGTTGGTGTTCCTCGGAAAACTGGTGTTCCTAGGAGTATAACTATTGCTCGGAGTGAGTATGTTGGTCGGGGGAATGATCTTCCTCGTTGCTATTGTGCCTCATAGATTGACACGTGTCTTCTTATTATTTGTCCACATCAGCATACTAATTTTGGTATCAACAGAAGCCCCCAATGTTTCATATTTCGAACTTTGAGGAGTATGGAACATTCTTTCTCGGTATATGGCAATATTAAATGACCTTCCTGGGTTTTAGGAGCATTTTCTTCGTATTTAAATTTCCTTCCAAATTTGCAGAATCCTCCTTTTTGCATTTTTATAAGCGCTTCGATCTTCGTGCCCTTTTTGTCCTTTTAGCCGCCGGTAGCGTAATAGTTTCTTTTTTGTAATCATTTCTTTCGCCGTTTCCCAAGGCAAAGTATTTAAGCTTCAGAGGCAATCCCATCGTCTTCTACCTTTTCAATTTCTGCTTTTGAGTTTTCTATAGCTTTTCTCTCTCCTGTGCTTTCATCCCTTTCTTCGTTTGTTTATCAACAGATCTCCTTTTTCCTATAAGATTTTCTTCCTTCTCCTTCATTTCTTTTTATTCACCATGGTTTATATTATCGAATCTCTTGAGAAATTCCGTTCTGACTTTTCTATTCCTTCTTGGGTAACTTTGGAAAGTCTTTCTGAGCCTTCAAGTTATTTTGATTTGGCTGAGGGACATTGGTTCCCTATCCTCTTTATTGCAGAATGTGGATTTTTTTTCCACCAAACCCTTTGTGTTTAGAGTTCTGTCAGTATTTCGATATTGTCCCTGTAAAAATAGCCCCCAACACATGGAGAATAGTTAATGGGGTGTATAGGTTAAATCAAACTCATGGAACTCGTATAGGAATTCCTGAGATTATGTACTGTTATAGATGGGCTGTTTTAGACAATGTTTATTATTTAAAAACTAGATTTTTGAATAGGGCTCTAGTAGTCAACCTCCCTGATGCTAACAGGGATTATTTTGAACATGGAGTAGTTATAAAAAATTGGCAACATGCCCCTTTGGTTGGAGATGCAGTATATGAGGGTCCCAGATTCCCCCCATATGGAAATGGGATATGTTATTTTCATCTTATTTTGTTTTTTGAAATTATGATTTCATTGTGTTTGACAAAATGTATGACTGATATTTCACTATGTTTTTGTTTGTAGTCGACAGCAAGAGAAAAACTCCAAAAGAAACAGAAGTTAATATCAAGCATTTAAAAAATATCTGGAGTTTGCATCAGAAGGTTGCAGACGAGCACGTTAGGTCTGCTTCATACTTGTTGCAGTACATGAGCTATACATCCTCTTTTACTGCTCGTCCTGTGGTTAGCATTAGCGAACCATTGCCAGCTTCTGAAGACTCTTCACCAGACTCTCACATTCCTTTGAGTCAGAAGATGGGCAAGAGAAAAGTTCCTTCTCTCTTTGAAGAGACCTCCTCTGCTGGAGATGGAAAGAGAAATAAAGTTGATGTCCCAAAGGGGACAAGGAAAGTGGATGTTGCCCCTTCTGTTGCTTCTCAGAAGGCCGCCGAGAAGCCCCCAGTGGCTCCTGTACAGAAGGATGCGTCTGTGGAAGTAATCACTATCTCTCCAAGCAAAAGTTCTTCTTTGGTTGAGGTTGTTGAGAAGAAACTGAGGAGATTGAAGAAGTCCTCCTCGGTTAGTTTTTCTGAAGTCATTCCCCAGCTCCAAGCTAGTGGAGCTGGTGTTCCAACCATTATTCCCCCGAGCTCTGCAATCAGCTCGGTAAAGACTTGGACTATTCTTGAAGTCCAAGGAATCGAGGAAAACATGTCTAGGGATATGCTGACATCCCTAGGTACTCGTCACATTGCTTCAGTAAGTTTCTTCTTATCTTGAATTCTTCTTTCCTTCTATTAATATATGCATCTCGGCACTAACTCATCACTACCTTCTTTTTCAGCTGGTGAGTTTCTTTAACACCATAGTGAAGAAAGATAAGGCGCTCAAGGCTTCAAGCTCCCCGTCTGGAGTAGAGGATGCTTTCCAGGGTTTAGCCCAATCTTTGAAGGAATCCCGTCAAAAGTACGACAAGGATAAAGGTGAATGGGAGAAGAAATTGGCTGTATCTGAAGCAGAGAAGGTGCAGTTGGGAAATAAAGTGAAGGACTTGGAGAGGGAGAATAAGAAATACACCGAGAAGCTCACTACCTTCGAGGAGCTTGAAAATAAGCTGAAATCAGCTGAGGAAGAGCTGACCCTTCTGCGCGAAGTAAATCGTCAAAAGGAGGAGTTGGAGGCCAAGTTGAAAGCCTCCGAGGACCTTCTATCCGAGAAGCTATCCTCGGAGAAAATGAAAAGAAAGATGGCAATAAAGAAGTCTTTCAACACAGGTTGGGACAAAGGGTGGAACAAGGGAGTAGCTGCCATGATGACTCAGGTACAATATGGAAGTTTGAAATACTTCTGAGATGGCTGGGTTGCTGCTTTGCAAGAATTGAAGGTGAACGAGGATTCCGAGTTATTTCAACAGCATCTTCCTGGTCCTCCCCAAGCCATCGAGGATGAAGAAGTGGACGAAGCTGCCTCAGAAAAATCGTCACTGGTAGTAGGTGATCTCATCCTTACCCAGCCTGCTGACGAGGAGATTTCATCTCTGCCAGCTCCTCCAGAACAAGTTCCAGCTCCCACCGACCAACTCATTATTTCCACCGAGCAACCAAGCTCCTCGTCCCAGCCTCCCGAGAAAGTCTTGGGAAACAAGGAAAATGTGTGAAGTTGTTTGGTATTCTCTTTCTGTTTTTCTTTTACTTGTACTTTGTATCCCAGATCTTTGTAACTTTTCCTTATGATCTAATAAAATTTGAGTTATTTTCTTCCATATGATTGTCTCTTCTCTATCTGTAATCTGTCTTGATCTTCTTTTTCTTTCTCTGTTAGTTTTTGGCCAGGATGGATCTTCTGTCTACTAATGACACAAAGTTGATGCAGTAATTCCATGAATATTATAAAGCTGGTCAAACAGACCTAAGTGCATCAGAAGTTGCCGACATCCTTGGCCATGGTGCTTCAGAGCAGGCAGTAGAAGCTTATCAATACCTGAAGGGCTTACTTGATCGAGCTGTGGCCAATAACGTGGCTTACTATGATATGATCGAGGAGCTTCAATATACTCTAGAAGATCTTCAGACTCAGTACAAAGAATCGACTGCCCTTTTGCACGAGGGGTATGAAAAGAGGTATCAACAGCTTTCTGCCGAGACAGGCCACAAAAAGATCCTTGCTGGGTACGATGTCAGCGAGAGGACCCTAAAGGGAGAAGTTGAAGCTTGTAGAAAAATTGCTGAACTGCTGGAGCAAGAGAATAATAATTTGCAGAAAGAGCTAGCACAATATAAGTCTACAGCCTCTTCTTCAACAGCGGTAATCCCAGTGACCGATGAGGGATTTTCCTTCTTAGAGGTTGAGAATGCCAAATTAAGGCAAGAGTTGGATATCCTGAGAAGGTCTGGTACTTCTACTTCTACTCGGGGATGAGGAAGAGGTTCTCGTGGGCGAGGAAGAGTTTCCCAGGATGTTGTCGAGGAACGAAGTACTCCACCTGCTCGGGGTCGATCAAGAACTCCTCATAGTATTGAAGAAGCTCGTACTCTGTCAACATTGGAAACTCAAGCGTACCAATTGAATGCAACAGATCGGGCTTTGTCTGAAATGTCCAAGAAAATTAGAGACCTGGAACTAGAAATCTCTACAAAAGAATCTGAATTGGAGACTAATAAACTTTTCATCCAGAATCTTCATGAGAAACTCGAGAGGTTAACATTCCAATTCCATAAACAGCCCAGGGAGTTTTGGATGGCTAGATATAACGAGGCGCTATTCCATTTAGATGCTCGTATCCAGAATGCCAATAATGAGGGCTACAAACAAGGCTGGCTGAATGCCTTATGTGTGTTGAAACTCGAGCAGGGACACTATTTATGGGACTACTATGATCCTGGATTGCTTGATTTGCCTGTGCCACCGTTCAATTTGGAAATGGAATGGGTCCCAGCTCGTGGCATTCCTCGGAGCTTACTTGCTAAATACCTTGGTGACTATAGTTTGCATTCTCAGTTTGAAGTATCTCGTCTTGAGCATCTCTTAGATTGACCTTCTGTGATGAACGTCAGGATGCTGAAGGATTTGAACTTCATTAACTCTCCTCAGACTTTAAATGATCCGCCTGCTGGCGAGGAACCTATTTCAAAAGCTGAGGGAAAGAAACCAATAGAGTAGGGATCTCAATGTAATAGTTAGTACACATATGTAAATTGTAATTCGTTTTGAATTTTAATGAAAGACTTTCATTTTCTATTTGCAAATCTGTATTGCTATTGTTTTGTGCTTGTCAAACACTTTATATTTGTGCTTGCATAACAATATTGTGTGGTTCCTTAACCAACTTAGTAATAAAATATTACAAGTATTAGTAATGTTGCTCGATCACTTAATAATAAAGTAATGAGTATAAAAATATTAGAATTTCGTCCAACCAACCAAGGTTGTTAAGTTGAGCTCGTCGACCAATTATAGTTAATGGGTTTTTATCCTCGACCAGCTGTACTTGGTAAACTTTGTCTTTTTCATAAAATGTGCCCGACCAACCAAGGTCAAAGATTTTTCCTCGTCGACCAACTACAGTTAGTGGGTTTTTATCCCCGACCAACAATACTTGGTTCAGTTTGGAATATTTGTTCTTCTAGGAACTTTTATGTAACAAACTTACTTCCCTACCAACATAAGTTGGCATTTGAGATAATATCTTACTTCCTAACCAACCGAGATTGGTCTTTCGTCGATCATCTTTTGTTCTCGCCCTTTTACCAACCGGAGTTGGTCGTAGGTCTGAATTATCATGTCCACTAGCTCTTTTATCAACCTGAATTGGTCATGTCAGTGTACGCCTCCTAACCAAAGGAGTATAGTTTGTTCTCACCCTTTTACCAACCGGAGTTGGTCGTGGGTCTGAACTATCATGTCCACTAGATCTTTTACCAACCTTAGTTGGTCACACTAGTGTACGCCTCCTAACCAAAGGAGTATAGTTTGTTCTCGCCCTTTTACCAACCGGAGTTGGTCGTGGGTCTGAACTATCATGTCCACTAGATCTTTTACCAACCTTAGTTGGTCACACTAGTGTACGCCTCTTAACCAAATGAGTATAGTTTGTTCTCGCCCTTTTACGAATCGGAGTTGGTCGTGGGTCTGAACTATCATCTTCTTTTTACTGTCGAGCAGCGTAGTGTTAAACACACTAGTATTCCCCGAAAAACTTTCAATAAAAGGAGAGAAGATTGTGAAATATCATCGTTTTATTAATATTGATGGAACTGCTTTACATTTTACATCACTGATAATACTTGCGTAGGTGTTCAGCATTCCATGCATTCTTAAATTCCTCTCCTTCTAGAGTTACTATTCGATAAGTTCCTGGTCGGACAACTGCGGTAACTTGGTAAGGTCCATGCCAGATTTCTTCCAACTTATTATGCTTCTGAATGACCTTCTTTAGCACGTAATCTCCTTCTTTTAAGTCCCATTTTTTCACCCTCTTGTTGTAGAACAGGGTTGTTCGCTGTTGATAAGCAACATTCCTAATGGCTGCCTCTTCTCTAACTTCCTCAAGCATGTCCAAATCTAATCTCCTCATCAAGTCGCTGACTGGAGAATTAAAATTCAGCACTCTGTGTGTTGGAAGACCTAACTCGGTAGGTATTACAGCCTCACTTCCAAATGCCAGCATATATGGTGATTCTCCAGTCGCTGCTCGGGGAGTTGTTCGGTAAGCCCACAATACTGACTGTAGCTCATTAATCCAATTAGCTTTGGCCTCACTTAGCCTCTTCTTTAAACCATTTAATAATGTTTTGTTCGTCACTTCAGTCTGCCCATTGCTTTGAAGATGGCCTGGTGCTGAATGAACCTTCAAAATGTTTGACTGATGACAATAGGCGGCAAACTCCTCGTTATCAAACAGTGTTCCATGGTCTGTGATGAAGGCATGAGGGAGACCATATTGGCAGATGATATTCTTCCAAACGAATTGGTACACCTTCTCGTATGTCATATCAATCAGAGGCTCAGCTTCTACCCACTTAGTAAAATAATCCACTACGACGACGAGGTACTTGAATCTTCCTCGGGTCGTTGGCAGTGGTCCAACCAAATCAATTCCTCACATGGAAAAAGGCCAAGGGGAAGTTATGGGTGTCAACAATGCTTGTGGAGTTCGTCGAACGGAGGAAAAACGTTGGCATTTATCACATCTCTTAGCATAGGCTATACAATCAGCCCTCATCATTGGCCAGTAGTATCCCCGCGTCATCACCCTTTGTAACAGTGTCCAACCTGATACATGGGCTCCACAAGACCCTTAATGGATCTCTTCAATCAATTCTTTCACCTTGGAGGGATGTACACATCTTTGTAAACCTGCCATAATTCCTCGTCTATACAAAACACCATTAGTTAATACATACCGACCATCTTTAAACTTCAATTTCTTGGCAGCGATCTTATCCTCCGGTAATTCTCCTTCCTCGACATATACCCTGATGGGATCCATCCAAGATGGTCCTAAATCAAGGGAAATAACATTCATTGTCAGGCCTTCATCTATGCTTCGACTTTCTAACACCTCAATTGGTATCGTTCTTCGCAACTCGGTACGAGTAGCTGATGCTAGTCGGGCCAGTGCGTCTGCTTGTGCATTCTCCATTCTTGGTATTCTGATCAACTGAATGGTATCAAATTCTGCCAACAACTCCATCGCCTTTGCATGATACTTGACCATTAATTCTCCTTTAAATGCATACGTTCCCATCATCTGATTCACAATTAATTGAGAATCACTGAATACCATCACTTGTTGCGCTTCCATAATCTTTGCTAAATTAAGACCTGCTATCAAGGCTTCATACTCAGCCTCATTATTGGAAGCTTTGAATTGGAATCGTAAGGCATATTCCACGTCAATCTCTTCTGGGGTGTTCAAAACTATTCCAGCGCCACATCCTGCAGTGCAAGACGAGCCATCTACATTTAACCTCCATATAGGTAACTCGTCTTCAAATTTCTTATCTGACAAAGTTCCTCGATGAAATATCTGTTGTTTCCTTTCATCCTCCCCTGGTATTTTTCGCTCTTTGTCGACCATCTCTTCTTGACCTTTTACCAACGGGAGTTGGTCTGGATTTGAGTTTGATGAACTTTCTACATCCATAAGCCCTTTTACCAACCGGAGTTGATCTGGACTTATGTCTGTTGATCCTGTAACATCCATAGGTTGGTCAACGAGCAACTTTTGTTCCTCGGGGGTTTCAGGATATGTAAATTCTGCTATAAATTCTGCTACAGCCTGCCCTTTTAATGATGATCTAGGTTCATACACAATATCATATTCACCGAGTTCTATTGCCCAATACATCACTCTCCCTGATTTTGCTGGCTTATGAAGTGCTTGTCTCAATGGCATGTCGGTATACACGACGATGGTATGGGCCTGGAAATAAGGCCTCATTCTTCTACTTGCTTCAATTAATGCCAATGCCAATTTTTCCAACTTTGGGTACCTGATCTCAGCACCTCGGAAAGCCTTACTTGTGTAATAAATTGGCTTCTGGACTCCATTCTCCAATCTGTTCAATGCCGAGCTGATTGCATTCTCTAATACTACTAGGTATAAGTACAACTTTTCTCCCAGCACTGGCCTGGACAGCAGTGGAGGTGTTCCCAGATATTTATTTAAGTCTTGAAAGTCTTTTTCACATTCATCATTCCACTCGAAAGTTTTTCGGAGTGTTTTGAAGAATTGAAGGCACCTATCAGTTGCTCGAGATACAAATCTATTGAGCGCTGCAACTCGTCCTGTAAGACTCTGCACTTCTTTCTTCGTAGTTGGAGATCGCAACCCTAAAAGAGCTTTGATCTTTGCTGGATTTGCCTCAATGCCTCGCTGGTTGACGATGTACCCGAGGAACATTCCTTCTCGTACTCCAAAGGTTCACTTCGTCGGGTTGAGCTTCATCTGGTATTTATCCAATTGATCCAAGGTCTGACCTAAGTCAACTAGATGATCAGCAGCTTTCTTGCTCTTTGTCAGCATATCGTCGACATAGACCTCCATATTGCAACATATTTGTTCGGTAAAAACCTTGTTCATCAGCCGATGGTATGTCGCTCCTGCATTTTTCAAACCAAAAGGCATAACATTATAACAATAAGTTCCCCTAGGGGTAATAAAAGAAGTGTTTTCCCTGTCTTTAGGATTCATTTTGATCTGGTTGTATCCAGAGTAAGCGTCCATGAAGCTGAGTAGCTCGTGTCCCGAGGTAGCATCCACTAGTTGATCAATTCTGGGCAATGGAAAATGATCCTTTCGGCATGCCTTGTTGAGATCAGTGAAATAGACACACATTCTCCATTTATTATTTTTCTTCTTCACCATCACCACATTTGCCAACCAGTCTGGATACTTCACATCTTCAATGAATTGGGATTTCTGGAGCTTCTCGACCTCCTCTTGTATAGCTTGATTCTTCTCGGGGCTAAATACTCTTCTTCTTCGCTTTACAGGCTTGATCTCCTTATTCACATTGAGCTCGTGACATAAGAAGTTTGGATCTATTCCTGGCATGTCCTCATGACTCCATGCTAAAGTTTTCTTCCTGTTTCTCAAGAAAGTTATCAACTCCTGTTTTATTGAAACATCCAACGATGAACCTATCTGGGTTACTCGTTCAGGGTGTTCGTCGTCCAGAATAACATTTTCTGTAGATTCCGCTACCTGTCCTTTTAGAAGTTGGGATTCATCTCTGGGATCAAGTGTTTCCATTTCTGTACCTTCGTCCACCTGGTAGGTAGTAGTCTTTTTCCTTGATTCTTCAAGCTCCTCTTGCTCGGAAGACGAGTAATAGCATTCCCGAGCTACTTTCTGATCACCTTTCACAACTCCTACTCCGAAATTTGTTGGGAATTTTAAACAATGATGTATTGTAAATGGAACTGCTTCGAACTTCTTCAAACCAACTCTCCCCATGATGATGTTGTAAGATGACTGCACATTCTTATCCATCACAAAGAAGCGTATTCTTTCTGTTCGACAAGCAGGCCAAGTTCCAATGAATATATCCAACTTGATCGTCCCAAGTGGAAAAACTTTCTCGCCAGCAAAACCCAACAGAGGTCTGTGATAAGATTCCAATTGAGATAATTTCAAATTTAAACTGTCAAAGCATGAATAGTACATGATTTCGTCCGAACTACCATTATATACTAGCACCCTTGAAATCACTACTTCTTTCATCCTCATTTTGATCACCAAAGGGTCATCGTGAGGGTAAAGAACACCTGCCAGGTCGTTTTTTGAAAAGCCGATGACCAGCTTCTCTGTGTTTACCTTCCTCGGGCGATTCTCTTCAGCCAAATTTATTCGCTGAATGTATGAGCAAGCCTGAGCCTCACCGAGATAAGCTTTTCTTTTCGCAGTAAGGTCTCCTCCTCCTGCATCTCCTCCTGTAATGACATTACAATCAAATGATCCAAAGCGTATTGAAAATACCTCTCGTTCTGGCTGCCTCGGTTTCTTGGGAAGATCGGGGTCATCCTCTGTATCATCTTCATGATCCCTTTTCTTTTTCTCCTCTGGTCAACGAGGAGATCTAGACCTTTCTCTAGTTCGGTCATTATTTCTTCTTTCGCCTCCCCGATCAACATACTTTGCTAGTTTCCCTCTTCGGATGAGTGTTTCGATCTCGTTCTGAAGAGCTATGCAATTTTTGGTCATATGGCCGTGATCCTTATGGAACTCGCAATATTTATCCCTGTTCCTTAGGTCAGGGTCTGACCTCAGTTTCTTTGGCCACTTTATTTCCTCGTTATTCTTGATTTCTTCCAAGACGTGATTAATACCCATTTTCAAAGGAGTATAATTATCGAATTTCTTCAGGACTTCCCATGACGATTTATTATTCTTGGAATGCTTGTCACCGCCATTCACTTTATGCTCTTTCTTCTTGGATTTGTCATCTTCCACCTTGGTTTCTTTATCCATATTCTTCTTCGCAGCCATAGCCTCCTCGGCATTCATGATTTTGGCCTTTTTCGCCATCAACTCTGACATAGTTGTAGGTGGATCTTTGGCCAAAGTGTAATACAACTTGTTAGGAAATAACCCACTCATCAAGGCGGTGATTGCTGTCTTTTCTTCATAATCTATAACTTCCAGTTTCTCGTTATTGAAACGAGTTATGTAATCTCTAGTACTCTCACCAGATTTTTGTCTAACACTTAACAAGTGTGCTACTCTTTTTACTGGCTTTGCCCCAAAACAGAAATTATCGATGAACAACTCGGCCAATTGAAAGAAAGTTGAAATCTTACCCCGAGGAAGATTGTTGTACCATATCTGGGCAGCTCCAGTAAGAGTTCCTGAGAATGCTCTGCATCTCATCTCGTCGGGGATGGCATAGATGTCGGCAGCAGCTTGATATTGCTCTATGTGTAGAATAGGATCTGTCTTTCCATCATATTTGGGGGTCACCACTGGTGCTTTAAACTTTGATGGGGTAGGAAAACCCACAATGGCTTGGACAAAAGGTGTCCCTTGAACAAAAGTTCGTTGTAAGGGATTCTTCGCCTTAGCCATTTCTCCCAATCTATCCTCCAAGCACTGAATAGAACCCTTCCACGCATCGTTTACTTCCTCGGGCTTATTAGTTCGAGCAATTGATTGTTCTGATGTGGCCTCTTGAGATCTATCTTTACGAGCAACTAGTCGTGATTGTGCTGATCCGTCTCATAGATCTGATGGTCGTCGAAAACTCCTCGACATGGTCTTAGGTGGACTCCTATTCTTCCTAGGGCCTAATCGACTGAAAGGAGACACCCTACTCACTCTTTCCAAGGCACTGGGTCTTTCTGGAGAGAGAGTGATACGTTGATCAGTATCTGTAACCCTTATTGACAAAGTTCGCCCAGGTTGATAAGAGAAATCATCAGATTCCTCATTACGATATGACTCAGTACGCCTGGATCGTGAAGAAAGTAAATAGGTTAGCCTCTGACCACTTCGTTGTCCCGAACGTGCAGGTGCACCGCCATGAAGGGTTTGTATGAGTTGCCGCATTATTTCTTACATGTCGGTTTGTCCTTGAGCCAGATTCATCATTATCCCAGCCAGATCTAGAGGTGCAGAGGGATTTGGAAGATTTCCAGCATTTCCAGCCTTTCGATTGCTGGATTTCGGATTATCTGCCGTTGATGATGAATGATTTTTGGTGAAAAATGATAATAACAATCATTCCCACAGACGGCGCCAATCTGTTGATGTAAAAAACTAGATTACTCTCATTATTCAATCACAGATAAATAAATGAGACAAAGGATTCTAAAGTGGTTCAGCCTTGTATGAATGGCCTACGTCCACTGTTATGTTATTGCTGAGTGTTTGGGGAATTCTCGATTACAAGTTCTATCCAGAAATTCCGATCCCCCTGAATAAGGGTGATACAAGGTATTTATAGCCCTTAGACTGTACATGAAAGGGTGTTACATTAAATGATACACATATGAAAGGGTAATTCATTTAATTCTCTTCAAACGTGTGCGTTAAGATGATAAGCATTCAATGAATAGTTGAACTATTGATTATCTGGCAATTAATGTTGCGGTCGAGATGCAGCTCGAACCGCCTTAGTTGCTCGTCGTCCAAGAGTTCCTCGGAGCATTGGAGTTCCTCGGAGGACAAGAGTTCCTCGGAGGTTTGGTGTTCCTCGGAAGACTGGTGTTCCTCGGAGTATACCTATTGCTCGGAGTGAGTATGTTGGTCGGGGGAATGATCTTCCTCGTTGCTATTGATCCTCGTAGATTGACACATGTCTTCTTATTATTTGTCCACATTAGCATACTAATTTTTGTATCAACACATATGAAATAATATGAATAATTTAGAGATACCGGATCTTAGGATCCAAATCCCGAAGGGGATAACTTTAAAAAGGTACATAAACCGAATTGAACCCTATAATGGATGGAGAATCATAAATGTTATTTGATGTGCATACGGATATAGAAATATCCTTATTGATGATTGATTTGGGAGATATCTCCAACAATGAGAAATGCCAATTGAGGTGCATTAGGATATATAATATCCTTAACTTAAATAGAATTGAAAGACACTTCATAATAGAAGCGACATGAGAGCTTCAAGCGAGAATTAGTATAGTATATACTAAGTGGGGTAAATGTGTGAGTATTTACGGTTAGTGTATCAAAAGATAGAGATATACTAAACATTGATGTTAATCAAATTGCGCCTAAGAGCGTATAATGAAAATGAATATGATGTTGCAGGTATACCTTATATAATGGTATATATTTATTATGTGGGATGTATGTATACCTTATATGATGGTGTATATACATATTAAGCATACCCCCTCCTTGCTATCATTGGGAAGTTGCGTGCATAGAGGGTGAGCATTCTGACTAGAAAAGCAGGATGTGGATATTCCCCAGGTCATAGTCGTCCTTTGTCGTCAGCAAATGACATTCATGATATATATATTTAATTATTTTGGGGGTGAGAGGTCGGGGGTATGTGATGCTCTCACTTGCCGGTTAGGAACTATGACCGATTCCCGGACGTCGTGTGCGTGAGTAGATCACGAGGTGGGTGTCGTTGAACCCCACCAGGTGGCCCCAGTTTACTACGTATATGGGCTGCTGGAAGATGATAGCATGTGAGTCTGCATCCTTCGAGTTATATCTCGGTTGGATGGTTATTATTGCTTGTGCTTGTATTTGAGTGTCAAGGGCATAATGGACCTCAACGACCTACATTGCTAGGATTAGTGTATCGGGGGGGTTCCTTGTTTGGATTTCGCTTCGGCGAGACGTCCCACGCACGAACCACAGTGTAATGTTGGAACTTGGGGATACGTTTAGTCCTTAATGCTCATCATTATATATACATATATATCACCTATCCCGACAATCGACAGTGCCAGGAGTAGTGTAAAGGGGGGGTTCCTTGTTTGGATTTCGCTTCGGCGAGACATCCCACGCATGAAACGCCGTGTACTGTTGAGAATTGGGAATATTAATTAATTAAAATTTGGACAATAATCATTTGGGTTATATGCATCTTGCATTGAGGGCATAATGAGCCCCGAGGATCGATACGGTCAGGAGTAGTGTAACGGGGGGAGGGGTTCCTTGTTTGGATTTCGCTTCGGCAAGACGTCCCACGCATGAAACACAGTACCGTGTTGAGAATCGGGAGGAGTTTAGTTCTTAACTCTTGATGCTAATAACTCATCTATAATAATGATATATATGGTTTCATGCCTTATATGGGCATCACTAGAATATAAATTCTAGTAAATGAGATTGCTGATGTATTGTGATGATGTGGACATGATTGGATCATGTAACTTTATATGTTCAACAAATGAACATTATAAAGATAACTGTGACTATTACATTAAAGTTAAAGCATTCAACTTAAAGATAATTGAGATAAATGTAGAGTGGTACATAGGTTAGACGGTTTCACTTAAATACTTCTTTGGGGTTTAAGCTAGAATCCTCTTACCTAATTAGAATCGGGCATCCATTTGGAGATCACGTGCATACGCTTAGTGCGCGCTTTAGTTGAGAGGTGAGATGGTTTTTATGGAGAGCTCGATTCCAACTAAATCATGTAATAATGCATTTATAATTATTATGCATTTTAATACACTTGCTATAAAATGTTTTTCAAAACTCGGGCTCTGACCCGTTTATATTTTCCTGCTCCATGTATATATTGTATTACTTCAGGTGTTCCTCCGCAAGGACGCCTTTGATGTTCATCCATTCAGGATTTGTGGAGCTGTGGCAGTAGCGGACTGTTGTGGCACTTTGCTTTAGTCGATTCCTATCTATTGTACATCTAGATTAGGATTCAGTTGTATTGAGTTAGTATTCAAGTGCTGTAGATTAACACTTTCATATTTTATTTATCAGATTAGTGTATTGTCTGTTTCCCGACAGCATATTCGGGAATTTCATTGTTGAGATTTGTGTTGTACAATGTATTGTACTCTTTTATTACTGGAGCAAGCACATTTCACTCATCATAGTTAGATGTATATTGTTGGTTATGTGCATTATAGGTTTTGTTGTTGTTGTTAAATAAAAAGTTTAAATTTTTGACAATTTGCTTTTTATGATTATGGGTAGTTAGCCTTATGTTATTGTGTTTAGTTGTTGATGTTGAGACTGTACCATCTGAGGTACCTGATTTATGTAGTATAGGGATGGCCACCCGTTATTATTTAGAGTGGGTTGTCACATTTTAGGGTTAGGATATTGATGGATTCAAGTAAAACTCGATTTTAAAGATGTAGTGTAGATCTTGCAAAGAGTAGAAGTAAGGTTTTGGGTATAAATCTCCTAGGTTTAAAGATGAACAGCACCGGGTCAATTCGTTTTTAAGAGGCATTGGGTCTGGTCTTAAAAGTCATCTATAAAATTTTAGGAATCGAACCGGTTAGTTTTTGAGGACCCTCGGTCCGGTCCGGTCCGATCACTGCATTTTGCCAACTCTTATTTTACCCCATTTTAAATGGGTTTATTACTTAGGGACCGTCTAATAGAGTGTAGTAAACATGTTTATAAGCTATTATAAGGGTTCACTTTGGTATATAATAGAGGGGACACATTGGGGGCTATAATAGAGGTATATATAAGAGTAAGTTGTGTTGTTTTACTTTAGTAAATCCTCCAAGGAGTAAGGATTATTTTGTTGATGGTTACGAGTTATTATGGAGGTATATGTGGGAGTTTAAAATACCGAATACTTTCGTAAATTCATCGAGTAGTAGGAATTTATTTAACGTCGAATATGGACTGAATGGGAGAGAAATATCGTGTGTCCTTAATGGGGGATTGTATAATAAAATGAATTAGGAAGGTATGCGAGAGTGTATCGGCTAGTATAATGAGAGTTATATACATATAACCGAATGCATTACTTTTTTATATAACTGGTGGTGGAAAGGGGAACAAAGATTCGAAGTTTTATAAGTAGGGAGTTCAAAGATTCGAAGTTTGGATTTGGGGGAAAGAAGGGTATGAAGAAGCAGAACACAGCTGAGACCACAAGTGATTTAAGAGACTTCAATAAAAGTGATTCCTCAAAAACTAAGAAAAGGAAGAGGTAATAAGGTTGCTGGTTTTGCTATTTGAACGATGATAACCAAAGAGTATTCACAAAATGCGGCAGTGTTACTTTAATATCTTTGATAATAGTCTGTTGTAGCCCCTGGCCTCGCTCATATCTTTGTTGTTTCAAGCATGCAAGCGTAAAACTCGTGATATTTGTTCTAAAAAAAAAAAAAAAAAAAAAAAAAAAAAAAAAAAAAAAAAAAAGTTTGGGAATAAACTTAGGAGACGATATAAGAAGTAGATATATGGTTGTGTTTTAGAGATAGTGAGTTCCTAGAATTAGGATTATGAGTAGATTTAAGAGGAATTATCCCTAGAATGTATCGGGTATCTTAATTGAAGTTCATATCCATACGTTGGGTGCGCACTATAGATGAGGGGTGAGGTTGAGTCCAAAGAGAGTCTGACACCACCTTAATTATGAAATTTGTGCATTTATAATTATTTTGCATTTTAATTCACTTGCTAATATTTTTTAAACCTCGAGCTCTGACTCGTTTATATCTTTTCTCCTGCTTTGTATGTATGTATGTATGTATGTATGTATGTATGTATGTATGTATATACATTAGATGAATTCCCGTGCCTGAAGGCACGACAAAAAATTTTCAAACACCACAAATAATCCTTTCGAGACCTCGTATAAACAACACAAATTTTACTAAAGGCATAATTTATCGACTATATTACGCCACACTTAAACTAATAAAGATAATTATAATCCATGACAACAATACTCGTTTACATTAAAATTCCAACAAAATTATGGTCGAAATAAATGTACAATATTTAAGTCGAATTTTTGTTTTCCTACACAAATATTGTCAACAACTTAAAAAATTTGGGCAAAATTTCCTTTGTTTATAGGACTATCCACTCTGTTTAAAAAATAAAAAGTAATCTAGCAATAGTAATAATAATAATAATCCATCCCGGACCTTGTATATACCACACCATCGATTTAACAATATCAACATAGAAGTCAAATGTCAAAAATTCTTAAAAAATGGTGACGTGCCAGCACGAAAGTGATGTCCAGTGTCGGGACAAAGGCATGCCTAGTTTGTCTGCAATACGTCCAGTGTTTGGCCTAAAGAATGCCCCACGTGTCTGCATCGTGTCTAGTTTGAGGCCCAATGCATGCCCCACGTCTCTACTCGCTACAATATGCACCACCACTAAATTGAAACTATACTCAAATAGTAGGAAAAAAGAACATTAAAAAGAACAATTATATAAAGACATTCATATAAAATTGTAGGAAAAAAACTGCATCTAAAAAGTTGTGCTGTTAAAAATAAATTTAACTGTGTACCTATACAAATAGTAGGAAAAATGAAAATCAAAGTGTCAAATAACCATAGTGTCAAATAACATTGTACTTGTATATTTATTTTTGACAACTGATATTATAGTGGCAATCTACTTATATAACTAAAAAGTCACATTTCCTAAGCCCCACTCCATCAATGGTATTGCATGAGTGGGAGTCTAAAAATGGAGCTTGTTTTCAATCTTTAATCTTAGAAAATAAGAGTCTTAAGCCAATTTAGTATTGGAATCTCATGAGGGTTATAAGCATACTTTCAAAATAAATAGAAACTATGATACACAACTTCGTTATGGAAACTTATTTACCTTACCAATGGATGATTCATATCTTGAGTATCATAACTGCATATGTAAGCAATTCATGAGTGTTATAGGCACTTCAATTCATAGTATTGGAATCTCATGAGTGTTATAAGTAATTCAATTGCACATATGTAAATCAGTTACAAAAAAGATGGTCATTTGTTTTATATATTAAGAACCACACACATATGAATTTCTTGTGTTTCATTAACAATTATATCACTACTAAGAATGTTTCATATGGGGGTAGCCTTCCCCATTTCAATTTAGCCCCACTATCATCTCTATAAAAAGTTAGCAGACCAAACTTATTTCTCAAACATCGAATACAATACATGTTCAGTAGCAAGAAGCAAAACACATCCCTATAGAAGCAGGTAATTGAATAGTTATTTGTGCATGTGTGTGTCTGTATGTTGCATTGTATTAAAATCAAACCATTTGGTTGGGCATTGAAGTTGACGATGATGGGAGCATAGATTTGACTGAGATGGGATATCGATTCATAGCTATGGCTTCGCATTTTATAATTGGGCCATGATAGAACGAAGACCAGCTGTGTAATTGGGACATGATAGAGTGAAGAGAAATCATTTAAAGCAAGGAAATGTGATCAAATTTCGCAGTATAGACCATTTCAAGTGAGCAATTGGAAGAATTAAATTGTTTTAAAAGAGTATAGAAGGCCAAAAAAATAAATAACCATGTGCCGTAAAATTCAAAGAATATAAGACCCCAGATAAAATGAAAAATAAATAAATAGAGAAATAAATACCTATACCAGATTGATGAAAAGGGTGTTGAGAGTCAATTGGTCTTAAACCAATGTTTACTATCTAACTACTACGTAGCACGACATGCCGAAAGATAATCTCGCCTTCATTAAATGCAAGTTCAGTAAAAATAAAAAATAAAAATATACCACGAAACATAACAGCTAGAGAGAAAAGTAGATTTTTACCTACATTTTTTGTCATGGCATTCAGACTCTTTCAACTGAGTCTAGTATAGCTCCGGTAAAAAGGAGGTTAAAACACTCATTTCTTATATTTAGAAACCTGTTGATAGAGGAAAGAAATTTTGGAAACAATGGATTCAGAACTTTATGAATGAAAAGATTAAAAAAAATTGTGACATGAAAACTGACATCTGTAATCTTCTCCCTAAAGGCCATTAAGTGGCATCTTTCATCTTCACAAAGCAAAACAGAATACCAAAAAGTCCAAATATAATACCAAAAGAAACTTTTGTATATTAAACATTTAGACATTTACCATTGTACATAGATATTGAGAATATAAGGTAAAGGGTATACCTGGAGTTTTGATAGAGTCAAATCTGAGAAAAAAAATGAAAGAACATTAACAACAAAACATATAAGTATAGGATATATTCAAAAGCCCTGAATCCATCAAGTATAAAATCTCACCAATGTACACTGATGAGAACATTATTTTTTTCTTGAAATCCAACTCCCCCATTTTGAAAACAAAAATTTCTTATTTTAAAATTTAACACCCCAATTTTGAAAAACCAAAAGCCCTATTTTAAAATTTATCCTACCTATTCTGAAAACCCAATATTTCTATTTTGAAAATCCAAAGTTAAAATAGAATACCCTGTTTTCATAAGAAAAAGTCATTCCCGTAGTTGTGCATCCATATGAAGACAACTTCTAATGGCATTTTCAAATAAGAGGAGTAATGTCACAACACTCTTACCTTGGATGCACTTTTTTCTTCTTGACATGGCAGTTATAGTCATGCATGTTGCTTGCGCACCCAAATTTCCTTTTCATTTCTTTCCACATGCTAAGTTTTTCCTTCTTCACTCCATTGCAGCAATTGTTTTGAATCTCTCTCCTCATCATATCATATTCAATTTCCAACTCCATCACCTTGTTACTCGTCTTCCCAATCTCCCTCTTTACCTCCTCGCTATCACCATTTCCCACCTTCTCTCTTTCACCCTATTCTTCTTTCTCATCTTTTATTTCCTCTCATAGCCTTAACCCATCGCCCCAGCGCTGAACAATAGTGTCTCGAAGCCGCAACTGTCTCATGAATAAAACGTGGACCGCCATGAGCAATGGAAGCCTATCATTTTGGGCAGCATGCTCGTAGGCCTCTGGGCTCAACCTATAACAGTCCAACATATGGCACATCCTCTTTCTCGGATTCCGTTAAATATTTGTGCTTGTCTAAGTAAAAATCAATAGCCCTATATACCCCATTAGAGTATCTATTTGTTCCCTTTGAGGTTGCAATGGACATATCAACAGGTGAAACAAACAGGGCCCACCTTCAAATCAATATCGCTGGCCACCTCACTCATCCATCGTGATTATTCTAGAAGCATCCAGATCGGTGTAATTGGAAAAAAAGTTCTTCAAAATTCTCCTCACACATTTGCATACCCTTGAGAAGGTATTAAAAGGTCATTAGCAGTGGCTTGATCTAGTTGTTTTCCAATTCTAACCTCAAACTCGTTCCTACATTTGGGGCTGGCCTTTAGTTTTATGGCGGATTGCAGCATTTCAAACAGTAATTTGCAGGGTAAAACTCCTCTGCCATGAGGCAAAAGTCTTTCCACTGCTTCAATTGCTTCTCTTTGAGATTTCTTCTGGTATATTGACACATCCGCCGCACCTGAAAATACCCAATTCTTCGCGTATTGATAAAGAGAAGCCGTGATATATTCTGATGGGACTTGGCGTTGAATTATTGTGCATATGATGGGCTCGTAGAGTTGAATAGACGGTGTTGTTAGATCTTCTGATTTCCAATCAAGAATAAAGAGCTTCCTCCTCACATTTTCCCTATATACATTTTCATTTTCATCCTCGTCATCGTTATCGTGTGATAAATTCTTGATTAGTTCTCGAAGTAAGCGGGGATTTTCCAGCGCCATTTTGATAACTGATTCCGCACAAGCATCGATGAGGCCTAGTTTCGCCACTTGTTGGGGAATATTTTTCGTGGTCTTGAGGGCCCTTACAGATTCATTCCAGCTAGGGATGATGTTCTGTTTAATGAAAGTGAGGGCCTTTTTTAGTAGATTGTTAGGGAAGAAACACGAATGTCATTTTTAGTAGGTATGTTAGCTTCAAAACCGTGGCAGAATCTGGCGAAGAGCACTAAAGTTTTTGGGTTAGCAAAGATGTCTCAGAGAAAATGGGAGTGATCTTCTTGAGCGTTCTATTTAAGCAGGTTGGCTAGTTTTGCTGATCTTATAGGCAGAAGTTCCCAGTCCAAAGTAGCTCTTGATAATAAATAAAGTGGATGATCTGTTAATGTCACAAATTAATGCCTTAAAAAATTCATTGTAGGACCCTAAATCTGAAATGAAAACTTCTCTAAAAATTACAAATTCGAGATGTCAACGTTAGTGTGCAATCTGTAAGATAAAATAGAATGATGGTCAACGGAGACATAGCTGTATGTCAAGGGCACAGACCATAGCCACCAGAGCCTGCACAAAAATGCCGTTAAAAAAACATACAATCACAAAATGAATTTATTGAGAGAAAAAATCATTACACCAGCATGATGGTTATTGAGAGAATTCATTATATAGACTTAAAAGAGCACGATACAAAAATAAAATAACCAAATAAGATTTGAGTGATTGTACCAAATATTTTCCAAACCATTTGTAATCGTACCATTTGTAAGATGAGTATCAAATGTTCAATCTAGTTAGCGCAGTTAATGAATTGATAATCGTACCATTTGTAAGAGTAATATGGAATCATTGAAAATGTGCTCTTAGACTGAAAAAATACACCAGTTGTGGTAAGAAAGTAAGATGGAATCATTGAAAATGTTCTCTTAGACTTGGATCATAATAAGCTCTTAGACTTGGACTATAATAAGCTCTATTTGAAAAACTCATCATATACTATAACCTATATTACTCCTACAAAGATATAGATAAAAACATGATAACCCAAACTTTTTACTTTCTAATTACAGAATATTTAAATTAATAACATCATAACCTAAAAAACCCAAGAAGTGAGAAAATGCACACATACAAAGATACAGATTTAAAAAAAAAAATGCATACATACAAAGATGGAAGAGAATAGAAATTGCAAAAAGCTACAAATTTCGATCGATTCCGAAATTGCAAAAACCCTTAAAATCTAATCTCAAAATTTCAAGAAAATTAAAATGATTGTGGTGGCTTACGTTAACAGTGGCTGACAATGTTTATCACATGAAAATAATCCACTTTGTGTTGTCGAACAATAAACGTCACCATTCTTCCCGAGCCTTTCCATAATCGGTGCAAAGATCCTAAAACTCTGCACACATGTAAATCCAGAAATCAAACATCATATGAACATATACCCAAACTTGTTAATATCATGTCTTTATATAGATAAGATTTTAGAAGCAACAAACGGAAAGGGACAGACATGCTCACACTTTTGGGTATTTACGTTCATCAAAGATTTCAAGGGATTGATGAAAATATCAAAAATTTGAGGCATATTTTATAGAATACTCACCTGAACTATAGAAAACTTTTGAAAGTTTGTCCTTTTTGGTCCTACATAGATCACAAACCCCATTGATTAGAACTCTGATAACTCGATTAAGAAACGGAGGAAAAAAACTACCTCTCGTAATAATGACAAAGCCCCAAAATTCGAATGGATCTAGAATTAGTTTGTGTGTGTGGAGCAGAATCGTAGTGGTGTGATTTTACCTGTAGGAGTGCAAGTTTGACAGAATGTCAGTTTGGGTGTTTATTAGGTAGGGTGAGGTGAGGGGGCAACATCGATTGAGAAAGAGGGAGAGAATGTTATGAATTTACCCTTCATTTTGAATCAAAGTGAAAGTGGGAAAGAATTAATAGCAAGAAAAAAGAGGAGGAAATAAAATTATAAAAGGTTAAAAAAGGAAAATACAATTGAATAATTTCAACCCTTGGATTCATGCATTGTTGGCTCAATCTTAGCCTCTCATTAAGTTGTCAACTTATTGAATAGTAGCTAATATTCTACTCCTTATTTTATATATATATATATATATAAATATATATATATATATATATATATATATATATATATATATATATATATATATATATATATATATATATTATACTTTAGGTGTCCCTCCGCATGGACGCCATTAATGCCTATTCTATCCAGAGTCCGTGGAGCTGTTGCAGATGCGGGATGTTACAGGATTTTGTTGTAGCGGTTTCCTATTTTTGTAAATCTAGTTAAGGATCCATTGTTGTATATCGGGTGTGTACCTAAAGGTTGTATATATATATATATATATATATATATATATATATATATATACAGATCTTTTATGATTTTATCATATGGATGTTGTATTGTCTATGACCCGACAATATATTTGGGTATATCTTTTGTTGTTGTACGTGTGTTTATATTATCATGATTTTAATCATTATATATGTTGGTTGTAGTCTCTTGTATGTTTTTAAAAAATTTGTGAGCCGTTTATTTTATTATTGGGTGGTTAGTCAGATTTTTAGTCTGTGCGCCAGCGATGCTGAAGATGATCCACTTGAGATTCCTGTTTATCTTAGCATACCGCTGGCCACCCATTATTAATTTAAGCGAGGTGTCACAAAACACTAACAATGCTTGCACATTAATTTGTTTAAATTTTATAATTTAATTATATTATTTATTTTCATTATCACAGTATTGGGCATGTGAGAAATATAAAGTGGTCAAACCCGTTGAAGGGAATGAGAATACGACTCCCAAATTTCTGTAATACCCCATACTTTTATGGATATTTAAATTATATAAGTGGGAGTAATTTGGTAATTTGAGGAATTTTAGTGAATGATAAATTCTTGATTTATAAATGTTAGATGTTTATCGATGCATGTTACAGTTACTTTGGGGACTGAGTAAATGAGTTGGAATGTTTTTATGGCATGTCGCAACTGGGTAAAGCGACGAAAATTATTTTACGTTGTAGAAAATGTGTATTGGGATGTATTGGGTTTAATTAGTAAATTTTGGTTAAGTGAATCAGATTAATATTTCGAGTGCGCGGTTGGAATCGGAACGGCCGAGATAGTCAGAATAAAGTATCTGGGGGTAGCGTTTAGGTTCCAGAGATTTTGGACTAATAAGGACTCACGATTGAGTAAATGAGTCATTTTTGGGTTTTTAAGGGTCAAACGCTTATTTCTCCCTCATAAAGGCACATGATAGGAAGAAAGAAAGAAAGAAAAGATAGAAAGAAGAGAAAGAGAAGAGAGGAAGGAAAAAGGGAGAGGAAAGGGATATTTTGGCCAAACTCCGCGGGATTCGACTCGAGGTCGTCGGGTGTTATCCTCCAAGCAAGTGTTTACTTGCTTTATTTAATTTAATGGGTACATATCATATGATAATTGGTAAATTATATAATTTTGGGCTATAACCCTTAAAGTAAATTTGGGAAAAACTTGATTAGGAGTTTACAATTGATGTATGGTAAACTCTAAAGGAATTCTAGTGTTAAAACCATGTTAATGGAGTGTAAAATTGAATTGAAATGGGAGAAATGTCAAAACTAGGGTTTTAATGGTTTTATGGTTTAATCTAAGAGAAATGGTTTAATACCATAATTAAATTGAGGTGTTAGTTATAAATCAGTGTTAGCATGATTATAGGGTTGTTGGTTGAGATTATAAACCATTAAAATGGAGGTTGGGTTGATATTTAGATATTTTGGAGATTGAGAAATCGCCCAAGCAGTGCACCTCGAATAGGGCGAATCGATTCGGGTCTAGACCGAATCAATTTTCATAAGGAGATCTGTAAGGATGTCTGAGGCCGAATCGATTCAGATTGAGACCTAATCAATTCGCCTTTGAGGACCTCCTTGCAGAGAACTTTCCGAATCGATTCGAATTGGGGGCCAAATCGATTCGCCAGCCCGGATCAATTTGCATTAAGGGTGAAGCGATTCTCTTTTGACAAACTTGTTAGTTTTCTTCCTTTAAGTGCATGTAGAGTTAAATCACAATTTGTGGATTTATATGGGGGGATCCTATTTATGATATTAGGACTCCTAGATGATGGTTTTGAGGGCAAGTAACCCTTTAGAAAAAAGAGAGAACCTGGGATTAATTTAGGGTACAATCTGGGGAACGGACCTAGTGAATGTTCGGGTCGAGCAACATTCGAGAGAGATGTTTTTAGTAAGTGTGTAGAGATAGGTATGTCATTAGAATGTTTATGTGTACTCCACTTGCAGAGGGAATATGACCGTCTCCACCGTTGTGTGTTTTTACGATGACCATGAGTGAGCCTAGATTGGTTCCATGGTTGGGTGAGTAAACCCGGATTCGAATAGGCACTATGAGACTGCATCCTCGAGCTATATCTCGGTGGGATGGTTATTATACTTGTTGCGTATAGTATATTGCTTATATATGAAGGTGATAAATCACATAAAGTAATCGTGTATAAATGAAAAGAATGAATAAGGGTTATTCTTATTCCGGGAGATTATATTCGGACTTAAATTATGATTTGTATATTAAAGAGGAAAATATATATATATGAGTTTAAATACGCGTTATGTGTTGAGGGTCTAATGGATCTCGAAGATCAACATTTCCAGGTAGTATTGTATCAAGGGGTTCCTTGTTTGGATTTCGCTTCATGAGACGCCCCACACACGAACATAGCACAGTGTTAGGAATAGGGAGAAGTTTAGCCCTTAGTACTCGGGTTTAGGAGGTTTTAGAGGCGGTGATATCCTTTAGTTAGGCAGGGTAGCTTAACTAGGTTGTCAATAAGGTATGAGATAGGAGTGCACTATTAGAAGAGGGGTAGGGGGTATCTCATGGGAGTGCGATACCAATTTAAATATGAGATTAGGAGTGTACTATTAGAAGAGGGGTGAGGGGTATCTCATGGGAGTGCGATACCAATTTAAATATGAGATAAAATCATATTTTAAAAGTATAGCATTTATGCACTTACTAAATACTTTCAAACTCGGGCTCTGACCCATTTCTCTATTTTCTCCTCTCTTGCTATATATATATATATATATATTAGGTGTCCAGATACAGGGATGACTGGATGAAGATTCTTTCGAGTCAGACGTTCGTTGTAGCAGATGTTGATGCATGCAGGTTTACTATAGACGCTTCTATCCTTGTAAATCTAGATAGGAGGTACAGTAAGAACATTCGGGCCGATAGACCAAGTGTATTTATTTATTCTTTTACCTCCTTTTAGTACGGCATTCGATTTGGTTGTATTATGTTAAGACGAGTGTTCGATTATTTTATTTCATCTCAGTTTCATATATATAAACTTTGCAAATGTTTTATTTGAATAGTTTTATTAAAAAGATTAGTTGAATAAAATTTTGACACCAGACTAATAGGTTATTAGTAATTAAATTGGTTTCCGACAGTGATGTTAAGAATGAACCATATGTGACTCATGCTTTAATTTGGTACAGGATTGATCACCCGGTATTTTATTAGGCGAGGTGTCACAGATGGTATCGGAGCATGAGGTTCTAGTGTCCTTAGGAATCTGTGCGGACGTACTATGCTTTCAGCGTTGCTCTCGATTTGATATAGAGCTTCATGATTGGGGTTGTTTATTCCTCTTGTGAGATTTCGTTTTCCTGCCATTAGATAAGATTATAGTAAATCTTCTACGTTCTCGTTCGAAGTTCGTGCGTTAATTGATGAAGGGCGACTAGGGAAGGCCGTTATGAGGGTAGCATGAGGCGTGTCTTAGTTGGAGCTGTTAGCTAAAGTTAGAGAGTAGGACCGCAGTAGGGGTCACTCTCCTTGTGGCATTTGTCAAGGATTGTTGTAACGACTACTAAAGTATCTTAGATATAATTATCCAAGTACCAATATAGTTGAGAGTGGTGCTAAAGTTGAATTACCCAGTGTAGTTAAGTTTGGGAAAAAGTTTGAGGGGTGTTTGATAAGGACCATATATTGAAGTGAAGTCATGCGAAGGAAGTGTAGCTTCATTCAGTGAAAGAAGAAGGCTCAGAAGCTTTGGCTTAGAGCAGGGTATGGAAATACCTATATGTGAAAATTCGTGGGAAACGTTTTCACTTGTGGGAGAAATATTAAAAGGGTGGGAATGGTAATCATCATGTTTAAGGGAGAAAAATTATTTGCTTGCAAGGGGATCTTAAAGATGGATTTAACCATTGGTTCCTTTGATTTAGCAGGAACGAAGAGAATGCAGTTTCTGAATTATTCATATGAGGATCGGTCAGAGGCCGACAGTGAATAAAGAGTGATAGGAATAAGTGAACCTTGTACTGAAATGAGATAGGTACAATGAAGAGAGAGTTCTTCAGTGGAATGATAAGCTCACTCATAAGTGTTGTTAATATTTAGAGAGATTTTACCCGAACTTCTTATGTAGGTGAGGGCAATGTTGTACCTCTTATACAAGGAATGTAAATTCTTCCATGAGAGTGGGGCTAGAGGAGTTAAAGAATCAATTCCAAGGGTAAAGGCTGAGAATGTGTGTTTGCAGAACCCCATTGGTGGACATCCACTGAGGGAATTCATTGAAACAGGGTTATTGAGGCCGGTAGTCGAGTTTTCTATTAACAAAGAGGTTAAAGGGACTATGAAGGTGATTGTCAGGATCGAGGCTATATAGTCCTAAATAATGATAATCTTAACATGGATAGGGTAGCCAGAAATGGGGAATGTCGCAATGTGGAGTGTAGAACTGCATGGTTAGTCCTTACCAAGTAGGAGTTAAAGGACAAGAATGGAGTGTCGAGATGGGACATTGGTTAAAGTAGTTCTGGTCCAATTAGGGCAGAAATACCATGTTCGAGAACCATTTGGAGTATCCAGGGTAATGGGCAAGAATATTGTTATGAGTTTTACCTCAGATGGAGGAGGTATATGTGGTATGGCTAGATAGAACAGGAGTATTTCGTTAACCCTAGATGCGTGTGTGTAATTTGAGCTTTCTGGCACTATTGATAAGATTATATACTGTATATCTATATGCTTTTTTGTGGTAGCGGGGTTCCATTTTGAAATTGTATTTGGTTTGTACTGCTAGTTTTATGTGTGTTATATGAGTATAGTACTATTGTAACAGTAATGTATTATGGATTATCAGAGCGATGGCGGGATAATGATTGCAAGACTATCATATCCGCGGTTCCAGGACAGAACGGATTGTTGTTACGATATCTCACCTGGATACATGTTGAGCTCGCCTTTATTTTATGTTTAGATGGAACTTCGGTGAGTAGATGTTTCACTAGCATGACCTTAAGTGCATGGTGATATGCAGGATTTATATTTTTTTTATGTTTTACATTGACATACCTCCACGACCAACAAAGTTAAGTAGTAGTGTATATGAGGGGTTCCTTGTTTGGATTTCGCTTGCGAGACAATCCACACACGAACCTTAACGACGTTGGGAGTGGAGAGATGTTACTGTATAGTAGGATGTTGGTTTTCACTACACCAAATCTGCCTAATTATCACGGTCATTGACCTTGACAAGTTCAACTTGTCAAGGTCAATGACCATGACAATTCGGGGAGAGAAAACTTTTTTGCCACAGACATGTCACGGTCATTGATCGTGACAAGTTCGTTAGAATTGTCACGGTCGTGTCAGGGGCCATGAACGTGACAATTTTAGTCATGGTTAATAACCGTGACGAAGCTTGACCCTTTTTAAAAAAATTATCACGGTCAATGACTGTGATAATTCTGGGCAGAATTTAAAAAAAAAATTGTTGGGCAGTATGGCCACTGCCACTACCCAGCAGTATATTTGTACCTATTATAGCAATGTTGTACCTGTTCAAACATCATATATCCAAACAAACTAAAGATAATGCAAATATATATTCAAAATAGAAACAATATACATGACGATATAATCCAAATATAATTCAAATGTACCAACTTAAAAATAATGTCACTACATATCTGGGGTAAATGTGAGGAGGTGAGTAGGCCACACGATATACGAATTGACACACCCACTAATATACATCATGCCGCATTGTTCGGACAAACACAATAGGGAGTTATCCTTCCCGGATATCACATGCGTGACGAGCACTTTGGATTCTATCTCTTGAAGCGCACATCCATGAACTATTCCACCCTCGATGATATTAGGGTCCCTCAACCCTCGCCCTATCCGTTGGCCATCAAATACGTCTAATATGAGCACGCTCGGTCAACAAATTGTCGACATCGGTCTGAGGAAGGGATCCAAATAAGGAAGTGGATCATCGAAGTATGCACGTGTCGGTGATGAAGCAGTGAGGTCCACATCCTCATCATCCTGCGCCTCGTTCTCCCGCACCTCCTCCTCCTCGACCTCCTTCTCTTCCCTTTCCCCTTATGGTCTCCGACCAACGTACACTTCATGAATGAGTACATATCTTGGGCTTTCACCTCCAAATGGGACAGCTTCACGTCATGTGAATCCACCGTTCGAGGCAACCAGGTGTCGCTCGTCTCCAATTCGATGATCCTAGATTTAGCCACCCGCGAGCTCACCCCCCTTGTCCTCCCCTTACGATCAGAGCCAAGCACTTGGCTGAGTGCGTCTGTGGACAAAGACGCCTTGTCTGCATCAGACTGCGATTAATGCACTTCCTTAAGCTTTGCCTGAAATGACAAAAAGCACACGATTAGTAAAATAAGTAAACTAAAAAATTATAACGTAATCAACAAAAATTAAACTGTCGAATTACTTACAATAGTGGCCGCGACGCTCGGGGACACCTCCTTGTCCTGCCCCTTCTTCGTCTGAAGAGACACATTAGTATCGAGCCTATGTGGCTTACCCCCAGGTCCACTCCCTACCCCCTGAAATAAAATAACGTAAAATTAGTATCGGCCCTGCAAAGTAAGAAAATGAAGAATAATATATTTTTGTAGTTATAGAAAAATTAAATCATACCTTCATCCTATGATCCACCTCGGCGTAAGACGTCCGGCCGGAGTAGTGCACGTCCATCTTTTTTGCTCGATTTTCCCTCCCCGATTGGCGATATGCCAATTGTCGCTCCCCGATATCATGGTCAATGAGATTTTGTCATTGTGCCAATGAGATAGGCTCCATGGACGGGACAGATTCACGCCATTGGATAATGGACTCTCGTGTTTTCCCAAAGTACCGTGTCCGCATATTTTTCTTCCACGTCTTGTGTTGCTCCCTCAACTGCTCCAAGACGGTATCGCGTAGCTTTGGATCCAAGTTGAATTGTTCATGTCCAACAAATAAAATGTTAGTTGCGAATAAATATAAATATAAATATAAAATTAAATTGAAATCGAAATTGAAATTAAAATATTCATATAAATATAAATATATTACCTGTAGTGCCGCCCAAACAGCTAACTTGAGCTTATATGGGACCTCCTTCCAACTCATAAATCCCGGGCCGATGACCGTCTTTAGCAGCTCAAGGGATCTCGCAAATAGCTCCGACTTGTTCTCGATGGTAATCCCAAATTTTACATATTTGGGGAGCATAGGGGCCGAGGAGCCCTCGTCGCATCTGCTACCACCGAGCCCAGACGACATCATCATAACCAGCATCATCATCCTCACCTTAATACCTGAAGGAGACATTTGTGGTAAAAAAATGTTATTAGTATAGATAAACAAAAATTAGAATAAGAATAATGCGAATATGTACAATTACTACAAACCACCCCCTGCCCCCACCCCTACCCCACCACACACACGCACACGTACATGTACACACACCACCCCCTGCCCCCCACCACGCGCACAATAATCCAATAATGATTAATAATTATATATAGTATGTTTCGTTTAATTATGTCTTATTTATATTCAAATTCAATTATTCAAAAGTTCAAAAATCCCACCCCCATATGGATAATAATCCAGTGGTCATGCTACTTTTAAAACTAACCAACCCAACATTTACTAAACAAAATAATCCAATAGCAATGTCAACAACAAATGTGTATCCCGTACTCCTTCTAGTTCATCTACTAAATTAATTAATCTACTCAATTTAACTACCTTGCTCCACCCCCTACCCCCATCCCTGCCCCCTCCCCCCACCTTGCCCCACCCCTTTCCCCCACCCTGTCCCCACCCCCACCCCCACCACACACACGCACACGTACACGTACACACACCACCCCCTGCCCCCCCACCACACACACAATAATCTAATAATGATTAATAATTATATATACTACGTTTCATTTAATTATGTCTTATTTATATTCAAATTCAATTATTAATAATTACATATAGTATGTTTCATTTAATTATGTCTTATTTATATACAAATTCAATTCTTCAAAAGTTGAAAAATCCCACCCCCATATGGACAATAATCCAGTGGTCATGCCATTTTTAAAACTAACCAACCCAACATTTACTAAACAAAATAATCCAACAGCAATGTTAACAACAAATGTGTATCCCGTACTCCTTCTAATTCATCTATTAAATTAATTCATCTACTCAATTAAACTACCTTGCCCCCCCCCCCCCCCCTTCCCCCATCCCTACCCCCTCCCCCTCCCCCCCCCCACCTTGTCCCACCCCTTTCCCCCACCCTGTCCCCACCCCATCCCCCACCACACACACACGCACACGTATACGTACACACACCACCCCCTGCCCCCCGCCACACACACAATAATCCAATAATGATTAATAATTATATATACTATGTCTCATTTAATGATGTCTTATTTATATTCAAATTCAATTATTAATAATTACATATAGTATGTTTCATTTAATTATGTCTTATTTATATTCAAATTCAATTATTCAAAACTTGAAAAATCCCACCCCCATATGGACAATAATCCAGTGGCCATGCCACTTTTAAAACTAACCAACCCAACATTTACTAAACAAAATAATCCAACAGCAATGTCAACAATATTTGTGTATCCCATACTCCTTCTAATTCATCTACTCAATTAAACTACCTTGCCCAACCCCCTTCCCCCATCCCTGCCCCCTACCCCCACCTTGCCCCACCTCTTTCCCCCACCCTGCCCCCACCCCCTCCCCCACCACACACACCCCCATGTACATGTACAGACACCACCCCCTGCCCCCCACCACACACATAATAATCCAATAATGATTAATAATTATTTACACTATGTTTCATTTAATTATGTCTTATTTATATTCAAATTCAATTATTAATAATTATATATAGTATGTTTCATTTAATTACGTCTTATTTATATTCAAATTCAATTATTCAAAAGTTGAAAAATCCCACCCCCATATGGACAAAAATCCAGTGGTCATGCCACTTTTAAAACTAACCAACCCAACATTTACTAAACAAAATAATCCAACATCAATGTCTACAACAAATGTGTATCCCGTATTCCTTCTAATTCATCTACTCAATTAATTCATCTACTCAATTATTAATTTACTAATTTACGATGAGGGGCAATCCTACTTTTATAATTAATCATATATTAATTTACTAATTTTCAATAAGGGGCAATCATATATTAATTTACTAAAAAAATTAATAATCAATCAATTCTTCACAAGGGACACTACGCGCACACACGCAACCCCCCACCCCTACCCCACCACCCACCCCCCATCCCTGCCCCCACCCCCTCCCCCTCACCCCACCCCCACCACACACACACACACGCACATGTACACGTACACCCACCCCCACCACCCCACCCCCTCCCCCACCCCACCCCATGCCCCCCTCACCCCATCCCCACCACAACTGCACACACACACCACCACGCACCCCCTCCCCCACCACACACCATCACACACATATATACACACACATACACACAAATATACACATACATATACACACATATATATACACACATACACACACATATTGAAATGAAAGAGAAAGAGAGGAAAAAAATATACCTTTGAGAGAGAGAGAGAGCGTTGAAATCGCTTATAGAGTGACAGAAAGAAGGAACCAAAAAACGGTGGGTAAAAAAAGAGCCTAGGGCTTTTTTTACTGAGGAGATTGTCACGGTCGTGTCAAGGTCCTTGATCATGACAATTATTGTAAGTATTGTCACCGTCATTGATCGTGACAAGTCTGTGACAATAATATTTGTCACGGACTTGTCACGGTCAATGATCGTGACACAAAATGCGTGTTTTTTGTCACGGTCAATGACCGTGACAAGGGTGGCCGGATGAAAGGTGACATTTTGACCATTTTGGTGTAGTGTTTGGTGATATTAGCTGAGAGACATGTGATAACTTTTGGCTAATAAAAAGTAGATGTGTTGTGGAAAAGCACTGGAAATGTTTCTCTCAGCGCAAGTATGTGGGTGAGGCAAGGTAAAGGAAATTTATTTGAGGCTTATATCCAGGCCTTGAATCGAAGGCAAATTCAGAGGAACTAAGTTTTGGGGAAAAATGTTGTTAACACCTTTGCAGAGAGTAGGCGCCTGATTAGTTAGACTTTCAATTTCGCTAAGATAGAATGATATCGTGGTGGTAGAGTATTAGTAGATTAGTGAAGTAGGATTTTATAACATCCCGTTGATGTGCCTTAGACCATTATACCTCGATGACCGACGATGCGAGGGAGTAGTGTAACGGCAGGATTCCTTGTTTCGATTTCGCTTTGTGAGACATCCCTGCATGAAATCGAGCAAATTTCAGAAGTTGAGAGAGGTCTTGGGCACTAGGGATATAGTTAGGATAGTATTTATTTTTCATATGTTAGAAACACATTTATTGAAGGGTTATTAGGAAGTAAGGCCAGTAGGACTAGTGGCGTTGATATAGGAAGAGGTGAATTTTGATTTTTGTTTTTTCGGGATAGGAAAACCCATGTGTTAGTACTAGGCTGAGGAGATGAGGCCCATTATTTAGAGACAGTTTTACGTGTGAGGCACCTACAATAGTTTTGCCGATGTGCACGGGTAAAAAGGTGTATGGGCACCTTTGTAAGATGATTTTATATACCACCCCAAATAAAAGGGACATAGTGTATAAAGTTAAAGATTATGTTGCGCGACAGTTATGAATGAGACTTAAGATTTTTGGATAGAATGTCATATGGGTAAGAAAAGAATCAAATTATTTAGGTTCAATAAGAGGTAGTGTGCCCCAAACTAAGAGATGAGACTGACGAGAGTAGTCGAGCGTTAGTGTAATTTCCTTTTCGAGGGAAATTCAATGTCCTGATGTAGATGAATGGATGCCTGGAGTAGCGAATCTCCGATAGGATCAATAAGTTAAAGTAGCGGTTATGGGTTCGTTATGTGTGATTATTCAAGAACTAGGTGCGATGTGATGTGAGAGTCAACCTTACGACCGAGGCCGTGTTGTAGCTTGTAGAGATTTAGTTAAGCTTGTGGTTAAGATAGTGCGTTAGAGCATACGCCTCGAGATAGTTGGGTACCATTAATAGGTACATGGTAGAGACCATTAGGTGGTACCATTCGACTTCGGTGTATTAAGACATAGTGACTTTGGTGATACAGGTTGTATCCAAGTTTCGAGGACGAAATCCCGTTGTAAGGGTACCCCATACTTTTACGGATATTTAAATTATATAAGTGGGAGTAATTTGGTAATTTGAGGAATTTCAGGGAATAGGAAATTCATGATTTACAAGCGTTAGATGTTTACCAATGCATGTTACAGTTACTTTGGGGACTGAGTAAATGAGTCAGAATGTTTTTATGGCATGTTGCAACTGGGTAAAGCGACCAAAATTATTTTACGTTGTAGAAAACGCATTTTTGGATGTATTGAGTTTAATTAGTAAATTTTAGTTAAGTGACTCGGATGGAGATTTCGAGTGCGCAGTTGGGTTCGGAAAGGCCGACATAGTCAGAATAGAGTATCTGGGGGTAGCGTTCAGGTTCCGAAGATTTTTGGACTAATAGGGACTCGTGATTGAGTAAACGAGTCATTTTTGGGTTTTTAAGGGACAAGCCCTTATTTCTCCCTTATAAAGGCACGAGCGAGGGATAAAGAAAGAAAGAAAAGAGAGAAAGAAGAGAAAGAGAAGAGAGGAAGGAAAAGGGAGAGAAAAAGGAGATTCCAACCCAACTCCGCAGTATTCGACTCGAGGTCGTCGGATTTTATCCTCTAGGAAAGTGTTTACTTGCTTTATTTAATTTAGTGTGTACATCTCATATCATAATTGGTAAATTATATAATTTTGGGTTAGAACCCTTAAAGTAAATTTGGGAAAAAACTTGGGTAGGAGTTTACAATTGATGTATGGTAAACTCTAAATAAATTCTAGTGTTAAAACGTGTAAAATTGAATTGAAATGTGAGAAATGTCAAAACTAGGGTTTTAATGGTTTTAGGGTTTAACCTTAGAGAAATGGTTTAATACCCCAATAAAATTGAGTTTTTAGTTATAAATCAGTGTTAGGATGATTATAGGGTTGTTGGCTGAGATTAGAAACCATTAAAATGGAGGTTGGGTTGATATTTGGGTATTTTAGAGATTGAGAAATGCCCAAACAGTGCCCCTCGAATAGGGAGAATTGATTTAGGTCTAGACCGAATCGATTTCTCATAAGGGGATCTGTAAGGATGTCTGAGGCTGAATCGATTGGTATTGAGACCGAATCAATTCTCCTTTGAGTACCTACTTGCTGAGCACTTTTCGAAAAGATTCGGATTGGGGGCCGAATCCATTCGCCAGCCCTAATCGATTCGCATTAAGGGCGAATCGATTCGTTTTTGCCAGACTTGTTTGTTTTCTTCCCTTAAGTGTATGGGGAGTTAAATCACAATTTCTGGATTTATATGGGGGATCCTATTTATGATATTGGGACTCCTAACTGATGGTTTTGAGGGCGAGTAAACCTTTATAAGAAAGATAGAAGCTTGGATTAATTTAAAGGACAATTCGAGGAACGAACCTAGTGAATGTTCGGGTCGAGCAACATTCGAGAGAGAGGTTTTCAGTAAGTGTGTAGAGATATGTATGTGGTTAGAATGTTTATGGGATAAATACATTCGAGTAAATCCTAGGGTGTGAATAAGATAGAAATTGAGGAGAGGGGCTAGAGATTCATGAACAGCTATCCAGCGTGGGCTGACGGGTAGCTATAGGATTTAAAATAAGTCGAGGTTATACTTATTTAATTATTATGAATTTGGATATTAGGAGAGTATATAAATCCTTAACATGATTAAGGTTCGAGTCATATTTTAAGTAAGACAATACTTATCGGTTTAGTATTAGAAGTGTGTGAATACGTATATACTAATATGACTGGGAACATTCAGGGTTATTGGCTATCGCTCTGAGAGTTTGGCAATTATAGCCATATATATGTTTGATAAGTAATATAGATTATATATACGACGCTGGTACAGTATATATATTGTATGATATCGAGATACATATATTTGTGTGTGATTGGTATGTTTGTACCTTAGAGGCTAGTTCAACGGGCTTTCCTTTGGTGTAGGGTTGGAACAACCAGATTATATATTTTCTCTAGTACAATCCAGGGAGGTTGCGCGATGTGGGTGAATCCCCTGGCTTGAGGAGCAGATTATTGTATTTTGGTATTTTGGGCACTTTTACCTGGTTTTAGCTTAACGCGTATTTGGGAGTCATTTTAATGTGGTGTTAACCACTTAAGTTGGGAGAATTATGTTAAAGCCCGATTTTTAGTCTTCTAAATCCCCTAATTTCCTAATTTATGTCTTAAACAAAGAGAGAAAAGGAGAAAAAGAAAGAAGAAGAGAAAAGAGGAGAAATAAGAGAAATTTGGAGATTGAAGATAGATTGATGCTCCTACTCAAAGAAATTTGATATTTCCTACAACAAGGCAAGTTTTCTACTTGCTAATATGTGATTTAAGTTGAATAATTTGTATGATATTTATGTATATTCATTTGGAGATAAAATAATGGAATTTATGGGAATTAAACCCTAATCCTAGTTTTGATGTTAAAATTGTGGATTATAATGGTTATAAATCATGTAGGATAAAATTTTGGGTAGATAAATGTTGTTGGTTGTGGGTAAAATGGAAAGGATTTGAGGTTTGGAAGATTTAGGGTTCATAACCCTTAAAACAAAACTAGGAAATTCTGTAGAACCGAATCGATTCGGCCTGGCCGAATCGATTCGCCTTGAGACAGTTTCCAGGTCTGGGTTGACCGAATCGATTCGGATGATCCGAATCAATTCGGCAATTATGCAGAAGGTCAGGTTTTCCTGACCAAATCGATTCGGGTGGGCCAAATCGATTCGCTCTCTTGAACCCAAATCGATTCGGCTAGGCCGAATCGATTCGGAAGTCCTGCATTTTTGAGTAATTTTCTTAGTTAAGTTCTAATTCATTTTCTTTAAGTCTAGGGCCTAGGAACCTTCTCTAATGAAGTAAACTAATTGTCCTAGAGTTGTAATTGAGTTAGTTAATTACCCTACATTAGGAGTGGGTTATGTGGGGACTTTTTCGGGGATATGCCAACTGATGTTAGGGCATTCTTTTTCTAGTTAATTATTATGAAACTAGGTTTCCTAGAGTCATGTTTGGAAGACTTTTGGAGCTCAATGGAGCTACATAAATCTTGATGGTTCATAATAACACCATAAAAGTAAGTTGGGAAAATAAATTGAAAGTTCATTCATTCCTTTGAGGTATGATAGTATTGGGGTTTGAAAATAACACCCTAAAATGTTTGGAGGTAATTAAGAGTTTCAATTACTCCTTTGAGGTTGTAGCAACGATATAATTTATCGTATGGCTCCGAAAAATAAGTTATATTATTTACGTAAATGGTAATGGTTTCGGATAAAATGAAACATATACATGGAAATGAGATGAAATGGAAATGGTAATGATGATGGTAAATGATAATTTACGAAATCCTGAATATAGTAAATGCTAATTTACTTGATACACACCTCTCTAAATGACATCATAAGGGAAGTTCGCGCGCTTGGTTATGCCCCCTGGATAATGAATGCAGGGTGGATATAGTCCATAGGCCATATGAGCGATATGTTATGTTTTCTGTGCTGGTGAGGAGATTCCGGGTGTGGTCCTGACTCTCCCGTAGGCATATGGCCGCTTCCCAACATATTGCGTTGTAGGTGCCCAGATTGTCTTGTATATATAGGCCCTGGAAGATGATGGCCATTTAGGGGCTCGCCCAGTGGGGAAACTCGGAGGGGCGGTCTTAGAATCGTTATATGTATATAAATATAACTATTCATAATCAAGTGGGACTTGATGTATGAGATATCCCTTAAGGATCATGATGAAGTTCCACAAAGAGCACAATGAAATGCTACAAAGAGCATTTTTTGATAATGATATTCCTGCTAAGGAATGGTAATGCCAGGATGGGCATGTAATTGAAATAAGAAAAAGCCACAAAGAGCTTAAAATTGAGATAAAAGCCATAAAGAGCTTATAATTATAGTTGTAATTTCCTGATAAGGAATAAACCATGTAATGAATCGGTGTATTTAATGGAAGTTTTTATTTATGTTTATCTTTATTTTCCCCTGCTTAGTTAAATTAAATTCATGCTTTTCTTCTTTTCCTTAGCTTATGTTTAGAACTGTGTAGATAGATTTTATCTTTTTAGCATGATGATATTCATAACTGTCATACTTTTTATTCATCTGGTAATCATATAGAATCGTGCCCTGACCCGTTTACGTTTCTTGTTGCATCTTATCTCCGCTGAGGTACTCCGCCGCAAGGATGCCTAATTTGAATTCCTATTCCGATGTTTTCAGCGAGCCGTGATGCTTTTCGGGTATTACGGGACGTTTGGTATTGACGTTTTCATTTTATATTATAGCTATGATCAGGTCTCTTTACTCGGGCGAGAGGCCCAAGCTTTTGTAAATGTCTAATGAAATGTATTGTAAAAATTATTGAGTTGTTTAAATGTTGTTATAAAGTTTGTTGACCGGTAACACATTCGGTCTTTTAGTGTATTCTTGTTATTATTATTTAAATATGTCTTGGGGTTTCCCTTATCTTTTCAGGAAATGGGTTGTTTGTTTTCCTTTATTTACTTTAAATTCAAAATTTTTGGCAACCCGTTTTCTGAAATATTGTGTGGTTATCCTGGATACTCTATATTTTTATTGTGATGCTGAGAATGATTCCACCTATGATTCCGTTATATTGAAGTATTGGGCTGGCCACCCCTTATTTCGAATCATGGGTTGTCACAGATGGTATCAGAGCATTAGGTTCTAGAGTCCTTAGGAATCTGTGTGGACGCCTTAAGTTTTCATTGTTTCTTTTAACTTGACATAGAGCCTTGGGATTAAGATCGTTGATTTCTTTAGTGAGATCTTGTTCTTCCACCATAAGGTAGAACTTAGAGAATCTTATGCGCATTCGTGTGAGAATAGTAGGTCGATTGAAGAGGGGCGTCATGAAAAAGATTTTCAAAAACTGTAATTTACGGTCGTGGATGCGGACCGCTTAGGAGGCCGCTTCCTTTTGTAGCATTTTCTTATTTTGCTACTGCAACTACTAATTACAGTAGATGTAGTTTTCCCAGTATCGCTAGGAGTAGAGAGTGGTACTAAGCTTGGGACTCCAAGCGACGTTAATTGAAGTATAAAGAAGCCACGAGAAGGGTCAAGTGTGAGGGAAGTTTGGCCCATGGAGAAGCCCCGGGGGACACTTGCAACAGCGAGTTTCTCTGGAATAACTCGGCTGATGAGAAGATAGATTCTCAAATGCTCACGCAAGGTTCGGTCAGAGGCCGACAGTGAATAAAAAATTATAGAGTTAGGGAGACCGATAGCGTATTCTCTTTGTTGAGGAAGAAAAGAGGATTGCGTGTGAAATTATTGTCGGCCAGAGTCGGAATAATGGCTATGATGTGGAGTGCACCACTCATTTCAAACTTCGTTGAGTGGAGAACGAGGGCAAGAGTAAAATGCCTGGTTTGGGAGTTGATAGAAAGAATGTTGGTTCGTGGGAGGGTCAAATATGGAGTCTGAGAACCATTAGTATCGACCCGGAGTGATTGGCATAAATTGTTGGTGGGAATTCCACCTTATTAGTGGGTGGTGTATTCCTTAGGATAAGATTTGGTATTATTGTATCTACTGTAGATTCGGGTGTGTATATTGAGCTCTTAATAATATTGGCGCTATTATAGAAGGGTAATGATATGACTTTCGTGGTATGGAAGTTCTATATTTTCTTCTCTCGTCATGAAGCGAGTGTTAATATTTTAAACGTATAGGTATCATATGTATTAATTACATTATGTGTCCTTTGGTTTGAGCGCTCTATTGTTTGTTTGCATTGTATGTGGATGTTATGACTTATCTCCACGACCAACAAAGTTACGTAGTAATGCATAGGAGGGGTTCCTTGTTTGGATTCCACTTTTGCGGGACGCTCCACGCGTGAACCTTAACAACGTTGGGAGTGGAGAGATGTTACTTTTCCTTTCTCTTACTTTATGTATTATATGCGAGTAAAGATACTTTGTTTGGTTTGGGGTGATAGCAAGCAAATAAAATTGTAAGGCTATCTTACTCTTAGTTCAAAATGGGACTAGTTAAGCTATATTATCTCTCCTGAATACATGTTGAGACCTTATAGAGGTGGATCGAAGTAGGTAGGAGATTTTTTTTGTTATTCGTTTAGTTATCTTGTGTGAGTGTATGGTTGTTTGTCTGCCTTGTTTGTGCTTGATACGCGTATCTCCATGACCAACTAGTTAAGTAGGCATGTGTCGGAGGGGTTCCTTATTTGGATTTCTCTTTGCGAGACACTCCGCCGCATGAACACTTAACGATGTTGTGAGTGGAGAGGCGTTATTCTTTTTCTTTCTTTTATTTTTTCTGTTGTTGGAAGTTAGGTTGAAAGGTTTAGCCGAGAATCACGTAGTAGAGTGATTAAGGGCTATTAAAGTGCGAGATGGAAGCACTGTATATAGTTCTCTCCTATGATCGATGTGAGGGAGACTCAGATACGAAGTTGAATTGAGACTTCGGGTTATGCCTTGATAAGAAGGCTATTTGCAAAGATTAATTTATGTTATGGGGTAAAATTTCTAAGACTTCACAGAAAGTGAATGTCTGATTAATTGAATCTTTAAAGATGCAATGGTAAAACACAGAGGTAAAATCTTGTTAGTAGAATTGTAAGTTAGACATTTACCGATCCCGATCATGTGTCTTAGACCGTCACATCTTAATGACCGACGATGCGAGGTAGTAGTGTAACGGGAGGGTTCCTTGTTTGGATTTCGCTTCAGCGAGACATCCCACGCACGAAACCGAGCAAATGTCAGAAGTTGAGATAGGTCTCGGGCACTAGGGATATACTTAGTATTTGTATCATACGTATACGACTTAGATAGGATAGATAAAAATAGACCTTAGGATTTTTAGGACGTAAGGCCTATAGGGTAGGTGACGTTAGTTTAGGATGGTTATTAGGAGTTGACCACGAATAAGTTATGGGTTAACTCTATGAGGGATTAGATCCCTAGGAACGAGATCTATGGGGTCTCGAGAGGTTTGGTAGTTTAGGCCTAAGGAGATGAGGCCTTTCTTAGATATGGTTTTTCGTGGCGACTTCAATTACGGGGAGTTCATGGACGGGCTAACCTTCACTCCTGAGTCTATAATAGTGAGCTTCAGAGTGGGTTTAATGAACAAGTCTCTGCCAGGTTGGGGAGAAATAATACTAGAGCATAAGCCCATTGTTTATGCATCTCACAAGCTTAAACTTGCGGGAAGTATTATTTCATGCTTGAATTGAAATTCATTGTGGTAGTGATCGCCTGAAAGAGATGGGGCATTACTTCCTGGTCGGAAATTTGGTCTTTCTTGCCAGCAACAAGTTGTTACAATATGTCATGGAAGAAATTGAGTTGGTATATGAAGTCCATGAGAGACTATTGATTGGATTTTTCTCATTTGCTAAGGGAATGCGATTGGGGTGGTAGGTGTGTCGAGTAGAAAACTCGTCGGAGAAACTAGTGATGGTGTAGGAAGCCAAATGAAATGAGCATGACTAGGGAGACTTGGTAGCAAGAACATTCCGGCCTATGATTGACCATTTCACCTACTCGCGTGAAGAAGAGTAGTGGTAAATGAAGAGGGGTATATTCATATATGTTTGCATTAAAGTGCCGGGACCGTTCTGGTCATGATCCTATTTGAGAAAATTATTGATCGTTCGACCAAATCGTTGCTTTTCCGGCCATTATGGGCGGACTAGATGTAGAATAGTACACCTCGCTCTCCATGAAGGTTTGATAGAAACGTTAGAGGTGCCTATTAGAAAAATGGTGCGCCGAGACTAGATATTCGTGTCGAAGAGTTGGTAAAAGCTTCCATGAATGAATGGGAACCGTATGGAAATGGCGTATATCCTACCACTCTACAGTGGATGGATGAAGGGGAGGAAATTGACTGATGGCCGAAAGGAATATCTCAAGTGGGCGCCTTAGAATACATAGAAGATGGGAGCAGTAATTATATGGATTGAGATTCTCGTACAATCGTTAGGCTTTTGAATGGCCTTATGGATCATTTTCTAAAGCATTGGCATCGTGAGTGGCCTAGCGTGGTCTGTTGAGTAATTCGCATACTCGCTAGATGGAACCAATGGGTAATATGCTCCTTGGACTTGGAGTGGCCTCAGAATATTTCTTTAGAGATTTGGCTTTTGAGCCACACACCTTGATGAGATACGTCAATGCGAGGGAAAGTGGCGTAGCGTCGGTTTGATGCCACTTAGAGTTGGTATGGGTGCCCCGAGGAGAGATGTAACATGATTCTGGAGGTTAGGAAAATTGTGCTGAGTCATGTGGGCATCGTCTTCTGTCGTAGGAATCTAGACTCGATAGTTAGTAAGGAACGCTTTGTGCTATGCTAGAGCACAATTGATGCAGACTGAGATCGATAGGGGTCAACCTTAGTCTGGGTACATTTGGGACGTGTTGATAACGAGGTGTTTGTTTAGGATGGTAAAATCCTAGTTTAGAGTAGTATACCCTATATGGGAATTGGGTATGCCCGAATTTTGGGGGCAAAATTCCCTCATAAGGGAGGGAGTATGTAACAACCCTCGATTCTAGGAGGCTCATTTTATACTAATCTTACCGCATGAGGTAATTATATAGAATGTGGGGACGGGTGTAAATATTAATTGAATGAGATAGAAGTTAATATTTACTGGGATGTTGTATATTTACCAAGTATGTAGGTAAATATCTTCATGTGGTATGATTGGTAGTGTCATGTATTTAAAATGACATGTTGGTTTAAATAAAATTGGAACTCGAAACAATTTATAAAATTTTCGGATGCCAGTTTAGAGGGTGTAGTTAGTCTCAAAAGGTGCGAGACACTAAAAATAAGTGCCATATTGTATTTTGGTATTTTGGGCACTTTTACCTGGTTTTAGCTTAACGCGTATTTGGGAGTCATTTTAATGTGGTGTTAACCACTTAAGTTGGGAGAATTATGTTAAACCCCGATTTTTAGTCTTCTAAATCCCCTAATTTCCTAATTTATGTATTAAACAAAGATAGAAAAGGAGAGAAAGAAAGAAGAAGAGAAAAGAGGAGAAAGAAGAGAAATTTGGAGATTGAAGATAGATTGATGCTCCTACTCAAAGAAATTTGATATTTCCTACAACAAGGCAAGTTTTCTACTTGCTAATATGTGATTTAAGTTGAATAATTTGTATGATATTTATGTATATTCATTTGGAGTTAAAATAATGGAATTTATGGGAATTAAACCCTAATCCTAGTTTTGATGTTAAAATTGTGGATTATAATGGTTATAAATCATGTAGGATAAAATTTTGGGTAGATAAATGTTGTTGGTTGTGGGTAAAATGGAAAGGATTTGAGGTTTGGAAGATTTAGGGTTCATAACCCATAAAACAAAACTAGGAAATTCTGCAGAACCGAATCGATTCGGCTTGGCCGAATCGATTCGCCATGAGACAGTTTCCAGGTCTGGGTCGATCAAATCGATTCAGATGATCCGAATCGATTCGGAAATTATGAAGAAGGTCAGGTTTTCCTGACCGAATCGATTCGGGTGGGCCGAATCGATTCGCTCTCTTGAACGCAAATCAATTCGGCTAGGCCGAATCGATTCGCAAGTCCTGCATTTTTGAGTAATTTTCTTTGTTTAGTTCTAATTCATTTTCTTTAAGTCTAGGGCCTAGGAACCTTCTCTAATGAAGTAAACTAACTGTCCTACAGTTGTAATTGAGTTAGTTACTTACCCAACATTAGGAATGGGTTATGTGGGGACTTTTTCGGGGATATGCCAACTGATATTAGGTCATTCTTTTTCTAGTTAATTATTATGAAACTAGGATTCCTAGAGTCATGTTTGGGAGACTTTTGGAGCTCAATGGAGCTACATAAATCTTGATGGTTCATAATAACACCATAAAAGTAAGTTGGGAGAATAAATTGAAAGTTCATTCATTCCTTTGAGGTATGATAGTATTGGGGTTTTAAAATAACACCCTAAAATGTTTGGAGGTAATTAAGAGTTTCAATCACTGCTTTGAGGTTGTAGCAACGATATAATTTATCGTATGGCTCCGGAAAATAAGTTATATTATTTACAAAGAGTAGATGGTAATGGTTTCGGATAAAATGAAACATATACATGGAAATGAAATGAAATGGAAATGGTAATGATGATGGTAAATGATAATTTACTTAATCATGAATATGGTAAATGCTAATTTACTTGATACACACCTCTCTAAATGGCATCATAAGGGATGTTCGTGCGCTTGGTGATGCCCCCTGGCTAATGAATGCAGGTTGGATATAGTCCATAGGCCATATGAGCGATATGTTATGTTTTCTGCGTTGGTGAGGAGATTCCGGGTGTGGTCTTGACTCTCCCACAGGCATATGCCGCTTTTCAATGTATTGCGTTGTAGGTGCCTAGGTTGTCTTGTATAGATAGGCCCTGGAAGATGATGGTCATTTAGGGGCGCGCCCAGTGGGGAAACTCGGAGGGGCAGTCTTAGAATCGTTATATGTATATAAATATAACTATTCATAATCAAGTGGGACTTGATGTATGAGATATGCTATAAAGATCATGATGAAGTTCCACAAAGAGCACAATGAAATCCCACAAAGTGCATTTGTTGATAATGATATTCCTGCTAAGGAATGGTAATGCCAGGATGTGCATGTAATTGAAATAAAAAAAAAAAGCCACAAATAGCTTAAAAATTGAGATAAAAGCCATAAAGAGCTTATAATTATAGTTGTAATTTCCTGATAAGGAATAAACCATGAAATGAGTCGGTGTATTTAATGGAAGTCTTTATTTATGTTTATCTTTCTTTTCCCCTGCTTAGTTAAATTAAATTTATGATTTTCTTCTTTTCCTTAGCTTATGTTTAGAACTGTGTAGATAGATTTTATCTTTTTCGCATGATGATATTCATAACTGTCATACTTTTTATTCATCTGGTAATCATATAGAACCGGGCCCTGACCCGTTTACATTTCTTGTTGCATATGCATCTTATCTCCGCTCAAGTACTCCACCACAAGGATGCCTGATTTGAATTCCAATTTCAATGTTTTCGGCGAGCCGTGATGCTTTGCGGGTATTACGTGATGTTTGGTATTGACGTTTTCATTTTATATTCTAGCTATGATCGGGTCTCTTTACTCGGGTGAGAGGCCCAAGCTTTTGTAAATGTCTAATGAAATGTATTGTATAAATTAATGAGTTGTTTGAATGCTGTTATAAAGTTAGTTGAACGGTAACACATTCGGTCTTTTAGTGAATTCTTGTTATTATTACTTAAATATGTCTTGGGGTTTCCCCTATCTTTTCAGGAAATGGGTTGTTTGTTTTCCTTTATTTACTTTAAATTCAAATTTTTTGGCAACCCATTTTTTGAAATATTGGGTGGTTAACCTGGATGCTCTATATTTTTATTGTGATGCTGAGAATGATTCCAACTATGATTCCGTTATATTGGAGTATTGGGCTGGCCACCCCTTATTTCGAATCACGGGTTGTCACATTGTTACCTCATGAACATAATTTATTCTCTTATTTCTTGGGTTGCATGTTGGTCTCTTTGTATTTGAAGAAAGGATGGTTGGATTTATATGTATAGGAATGTTTATGGACATCAAATCGGGAAGATGAACTATAGGTGATGAGCATTATTATCTATAGAAAAAGACCTTATTATAATCCTCAGCATGCACATAAATACTTGTCCCTATTCTACGTACAATGGAAACAGTATGAGAACATAGAAAACACCTTAGCTGCCAACTCTTACAATAACAAATTCCTTGTTCTAAGTCGACAGTCGCCCGCACATCTAAATGAACTTCGAATACATGTTGACTCGAGTGACTAATATTCCAATGTCGACTTTTATTCCAATTATCAGTCAAAAAATTCTGAAAACTAGGACACAACTTATTAGTCCATGTTTTAGATTCAACAAGTTTATTTGCATTGGATTTCATGATTTTGACTCTCAGTTTGTTCAGTATATTAATTATCAGTAAATGTCTTTCCTCTAAGATCCAAGAGTTGAATGATTCTACATCAATGGATGTCATGTCACCATGCCGTTTGTCGAGGAAATATGCACAAGACCAATTATTTGGAGGAAAACTATCAAGAAAATCTGTAACATCAACTCCACCATCCTTCTTCAGGGCATCAATGTTCTTGTGAAATTCTTCGATTGTTACAACATATACACAATGCAAAAAATCTTTCACAATCTTCTTTCGCAAGTTCCCACAATTACCCCATATTCTTTTCTTTATATTTCCTTGTAAATGATGTATAAAGTGGGAATGTACACACAACTGAAAAATCTTAGAAATAATTTCAATCAAACCATTGTTTCGATTGGACATAAATGTGATGTTTTGATCTTGATGAGCTAGTGCATCATGAAAATTAATGAGAATCCACGTCTAATTATCCCCTGTCTCTGAATCAACAACAACATATGCAAGAGGAAAAAGGCTCGAAAACATAATGAAATATATCTGAAAGAAATAAATTATAGTTCCATATACGATGTACTCTAATAATGGTGTCGCTGGTGCAGAACATACCACACGTAGGCTAAACAAAATAATAAATATATTCTAACATAAGTTCAAACATATTGTTTGAATGTTTAAGTTTATGGATTAAACCATGTAAAGTACATGCATATTATGCGTGTACTGTATGATTTATGCTTGTACTTTCCATTATGTCCAAAACAAACAAAGAATACCAAAGTACACTCATAACATTACAAAGTACACGTAAAAGTTAAAAGAAATTTACGTGTACTTTACGATATTATGCGTGTACTTAGAAATATTTGCAAATAACAAATACAGAATCTCAAAGTACACACATCTATATAATAAGTTACAATGGTGTTTTCACTATTCATAAGATGGGGAGACACTTCATGGTTCAGATCGAAGCCAATAAGGTTAGAAATAGAGGGATTAAATTATTTTGATCAATCTTTCTTTTTTTCCCTTTTATTTGTTGTTTCCTCTTTTTTCTTTCATTCAAAACAAAGGGTAAATAAGACACAACACATCATTTGTCCTTTCCCCCTATTTTTTATTCTTGGGCCCACCCCGCCTCAAGCCTCACCAACGTCCCTTCCCATTTCAGAGCACAAGGCTCGAGACATTTTCTAAGCTTACTTCGAGTTTAGATCCGAGCTACCATCAAATCAACATGCGAAGAAATTGTAGTGAAGACATTTTCTATGTTTACTTTGATTTCATAAATCTCAGTGAAGAAATCGGTTCAAATTAGAGTTATAGATTTTTTCAAATTAGGTTTTGTCTATAGATTTAGGGCTTTGTTATACATGGGTTTGTAATTTAGGGTTTGTAACACATGATTTTGGAATTTAGGTTTTCAGATCTAATTTATTTTTGTGTTTTTGTTGTTTATTTTTCTTTTGTAGATCAAGACATGTAAACTCTTCAATTTTGGGATATAAACGGGTATACGCTTCTATTTACACCACCCACACTACCACATGCTTTTATTGGTGTTTATTTATGTTTTGTAGATAAAAAAATATTTTTATTGTTTGATTTTTAGGTATCTCACCCATGCATTGATCTTCAATATTGATTGAAATGTAATATTTCTTGCTTTCTCTAAATTTTTTATTGCCATAGTTCAAAAAAATTATGGTCTTAATTAATATTTTTTGTTTATTTCAGAGTTGGAGCATTCATGGATATTTTTTAGGTATACTCTCTGTTCTCTCTTGGTTCTCTATCTCACCACCTATCTAAAAGGGTTTCACATTTTTGTTCAAACCATGTTGTGTTTCAGAGTATGTCTCTCCCCCTCTGTTTTATTTTTTGTTTGAAACATTAATATTTTTTAACTGTATATGCAGATCTAATTCTCATTGCTTGAATAACTTCACCATGTTTTTCTTCCTAACGTATTATATTGTGATAATTTTCAAGTGTTTAGTTTGTTATTTTAATAAGTATGGATTTTTTTATCTATTTCTCCAAGCCTCTCCACGATAGACATAATTTTGACCGACTTTTTATGATCTCAGGCCCACTTAATATGATGATTTATTGCTGAGTTGACCTTATTGAAGCAAGCGGTTTTGATGCTTATCAAGGATGACGTACTTTCTTCGCCCTTACTGAACCGTCAATTTATTTTTGATGATTCAATGGTGCATTTTTTTTTAACATGCACTGTGCATTTGAAAAGAGAAAAAATGTATGTTCTGTTGTTTGCCTCTTTAGTTGGGTTGAGTTTGGAATTTTTAATTCCCCATAAACATAGTTATTGGTATCTTAGGCACAAATTCAGTTTATTTACAAAGTTGCGAGTGAGTTTTGAGGTTTCTTAAATAGGGCTCTTGCTTTTGGGTTTCTTAAATTTTAAGGTTTTTTCTGGAGAGTTTGCTAATTTTTTGGAAGGTATTTAAGTTTTTCGTAGAATTTATTTTACTGCAGATTTAAACTCTTGGCTTTAAGTAAATGATTATTTTGGGTATGATTTATGGGTTCTTATTGGTTTAATTTTGATATTGAGGTACTTACTAAATTTGTTTCATAATTTTATAAGAACTACTTATTTATCTATTTTTTTTACTCTCTCAAGTACACCACATCACTATATTGAGTTATTTTACATGTCTCTTACATATTTGTTTAGTAATGTGTGATTACTGTGAAGTATGTACACGTTATGAGGACACTCACTTTTTTTGTATGGCTTAATCTTGCAGGTTCTCGAAGAGAATAATTACGTTTCATGAGATCAATAAACTTCTTGATTTTCTCAATTGTGCGCTTACTATTTTTTTAAGTTTGATTGTAAACTTTTTTTTATGGATACTATGATATATTATTATAGATTTGTATGTCAAGTTTTTGGGTCACAAATTTGTGAAAACTATTTTTTAATAAAGTAATCATGTGTTTTGATGCTTTAATTATAGTAGAGATTTCATTGGTAATGTAATATTCTAATTTGCACTTCATTATAATGATATTGATAAGTTTTATTCATTGTAATATTCTTATTTACTCTTTATATTTCAGGTAATCTTAAATGGATGGAGAATGTGGTAATGTCAGCATGATCCAATTGGTAAGCTTCATAACAAAAACCATTTACCTTTTTAGTTATGTTTCTCAGTACACAAGAATTTTACTTGATTTCTTTTATGTGATATGTTAATGTCAGCTTGATCCAAATAACGTTAACAGAATATGTGCATGTACGATGGCAATAATTAGGCCTTTCTTGATGATGTCCCAAAATTTGGAATAGAACATGCCTCTAAAACCATATAGACCTAGAGCACTGTATCAACCCGTCCTTTTGGAGACAATTAAATTCCATAATTAAAAATAAATTGGCAATTTGGAGAATTTCTCGAAATAGTGATTTTTGGAATTTTTGAGGATTTTAATGATTTTCGATGGGTGTCGTAATTGTTTTTGGGACTAAATAGGTCGAAGTATGTTAATTATATATCGTCATGGAGTATAGCGACAAAAGAGGTAACATTTTGATTAGAAAACCGCATTAAGTTATATTGGGTTAGAATAGTGATTTGCGGTCAAGTACCTCGGATGGGAATTTCGACTGCGCCGTGAGTCTCAGAATGTCCGAGATAGTCGGAAAAGAGTGTCTGATTGTCGAAATTGAGTTTCGGGGAATTTTGGAGTTAAACGAACTCGTAATTGAGTAAACGAGTCGTTTTTGGGATTTAAGGGGTATAACCCTTTTCTCACTATATAGAGAGGGGGAGAGGGAAGAAAAGAGAAAGAAAGAAAGAAAAGAGAGAGAAGAGAGAGAGGAGGAGATAAAAAGAGGAGATATGGGAGGTTCCGGCCAAACTCCGCGGGATTCGGCTCGAGGTCGTCGGATTATATCCACGAGGCAAGTGTTTACTTTATTTATTTACTTTTGAGCATAAATCTTATATCGTAGTTTGGTATAAACAAACCCTAAAGATTTTGGTTCGGGTAATCGTGAATGAAACGGGTTTTCGGGAGTTAAAATGAATAAATTATAATTGGAGAAACTTGGGTTTTAACCTAAATTAATTGCTGATTTCGGGTTCTAGGACATTTGGAACCCGTATTATATGTGTATTTGTAGTTGGTTGAGGTCGCAGTGCGTTGGGTGAGGTGACAAAAGCTTGGGAGAAGCTTTAATGGCCGAAACCGTCTCGGAAAAGACGATGAATAGTGAGACAACGTCTTTCAGAATCGATTCGGACCTGATCCGAATCGATTCGGCTCTTGGTCAAAAAATAAAAATTGTAGATCTTTTCGACGCGGTCGCGTGGGGGCTGACTGCGTATTTTTTTTTTTTTTTTATAGTGATTTTTCTACGAAAAGCTGTCCGAGATCGAAATCATTAGATATAACTTATTGGACATAAATATTAGGGGTTCTCAAAAGGATTGTTAGGACTTCTAAAGAATTTGAGGAGATATTAAAACTTTGGGTTTGTAGGAATAAATCCAAGTTAGGATTTAAATGGAGATTTGATTGAGTTTGGGTATTTTAGAATGTGAAAAATTGCCCAAACTGTGACCCTCGAACAGACCGAATCGATTCGGATCCAGATCGAATCGATTCGCCTAAGGGGACTTGGGTTTCTGTAGTGGGCCGAATAGATTCGGGTTTAGACTGAATCGATTCGCTATTAGGGACCTGTTTGCAGAATGTTTTCCGAATTGATTCGGGTTGGGAACCGAATCGATTCGCAAATGGGGCGAATCAATTCGCCTTGGGCAGAATTGCCAGTTTCTTCCCTTAAAGAGTATAGGGGGATTAAATTACAATTTGTTCTCTTATATGGGGGATCCTAATTATGATACCAGGACTCCCAAATGATTGTTTTGAGGGTTAGTTAACCTTTAGATGAGGAGAAGGCCTTGGATTGGTGTAGGGCATAATCCGGGGAACGAACATGGTTAACGTTCGGGACAAATAAGATTTGAGAGATAGAGTTCGGATACCATAGAGCCTAGGTATGAATGTAATTGAATGTATATGAGGAAATACTTTGGGTTTAGTATCATGCTTATATGAATGCATGATTATGATTCTTTTAGAGAATCTTTGGGATTATTGGTCATCGCTAGATGAGATTGGCAAATATGGCCATATATATATATATATTCGAGGAGGAATATGTGGTATATATATATATATATATATATATATATATATATATATATATATACTATGTGATTAAACTATATATATGATATGATGTTAATGATTTTGAAAATGTAAAAATGAATATTTTCGAAATGGAAAAGAAATGATTTTCATAATTAATAAATTATGGTTACACACCTCCCTAAATCGCTATCATAATGGAAGTTGCGTGCGTATGGTGATGCCTCCTGGATAATGAATACAGGGTGGATATAGTCCTAGGCCATATGAGCGACTATATTTTACTGCGCTGGTTAGGAGATTCTGGCTATGGTCTTGACTTTCCCGCAGGCATATGGCAGCTTCCCGACGTTGGTAGGTTCCCAGGTTGTCTTGTTTGATGGGCCCTGGAAGATGATAGCCATTTCGGGGGCGCACAGTGGGGAAACCCGGACGGGGGGTCTTAGAACGCGTTATATGTTAAAGCAATTTATGATAATAAATTGTCTTTAATTACATTTCCTGGATGGAAGAAGGGAAATGGGATAAATGTTTTTGCTTCAGTAACACTTCCCGGATGGAAGAAGGGAAGTGGAAGCATATGATATGGTAAAAGAATTTTTATGATAATAAAAATGGCTTTTAAATACATTTTCCAGATATTAGAAGGGAAATGGGATGTTTTAAAACAGAAAAGCATTTTTATGATAATAAAACTGGATTTTAAAAAGTATGTGATTTGTTAAAGAAACTCATGATAATGAATTGGCTTTTAGATACATTTCCTGGATATGAGAAGGGAAATGGAAAGTTTTGAGAAAAGAAAAGTATTGATAAATACTTGGTATATGAATTCCCATTCCGGGATATAGATCCGGATGTATATGGTAATATGTATATATATTGATAAATCGAGTGTCGAGGGTCTAATGGATCCCAACGATCGACCTTGCCACGTAGTAGTGTATTAGGGGTGTTCCTTGTTTGGATTTCTCTTTACGAGACATCCCACGTACGAATATGGCATTGTGTTGAGAGTGGGGAGAAGTTTAATCCTGAGTGCTCTAATATTAGTAATTCTTATGGTATACATAAATTTATTTATATTCTGTACTGAGGGACTGGCAGATCTCGATGATCGACCTTGCCGCATAGTAGTGTATCCGGAGGGTTCCTTGTTTGGATTTCTCTTTGCGAGACACCCCATGCACGAACATGGCTTAGTGTTGAGACTGGGGATAAGTTTAGCCCTTAGTACATTACTTGGACTATCTAGGGTTGATAGTGGTCGGGTGATAGACTAGTTTAGCAGGGTAGCTTGACTAGGATGTTTAGAGGGATGCGATAGGAGTGAACTATTAGTGGAGAGGTGAGGGGTATCTCATGGGAGTGCGATACCAAATTTAAATATGAGATAAAACCTTTTTCTAAAAATAAGGCATTTATGCACTTGCAAAATATTTTCAAACTCGAGCTCTGACCCATTTATCTACTTTTCCTCTCTTGCTATATATATATATATATATATAATATAGGTGTCCAGACACAGGGACGCCTGGATGACACTTCATTCGAGTCAGACGTCAGCTGCAGTAGCTGTGGATGCGTGCAGGTTCTCGATAGCCGCTTCCATCTTTGTACTCTAGATAGGAGGTACTGTATAAATATTCGGGCCAATGGTCCAGTTACATTTATTTATTCTTTTAGTAGAAACATTCGATATGGTTGTATATTTTGACCGAGTGTTCGGTTATTTTATTTCATTTCAGTTTCATTTCCGCAAAGCTGTGTGGATTTTTTAATTTTGAAGTTGTTTTAAAAGAGTAGTTAAGTAAAATTTTGAAGCCGACCTAATAGGTTATTAGTAATTAAATGGATTTTCGACAGTGATGCTAAGAATGATCCATATGAGACTCCTGTTTTAATTTGATATAGGAGTGATCGACCGGTATTTTATTAGGCGAGGTGTCACAAGCACTTTGACCATTTAGATCTGAAATAGCTGCCAAAATTTGATATTCAAAAGTAAAGTCAACTAAGGATGAATTTGCATCATCAATGAGTAGACTAGGAATATCATCAAGAAGTTGGTGATGGCCAGTGGTAGGTTCTGTATATGGGTAAGATTGGAAGTTATTGATAAAGGACTCTTGAATATCATTTTTCTTATCAACTTAAGCATCATCAGACTTATTGATTTTTTGCACGCAAAGTTCTTTTCTTTTAGCTTTGACTGATGCAGGAAAAAACTTAGTGTTTAAATCCCCTTCTTTAAAGGATTTAAAATTGGATTTCTATTTTCATAAGGTCTCCTATGTCTTTAAAACTAGATTTACCTCTGACTTTATATGCTGCATCGCATTTCTAATATCAGTACAGATTTTGGTCACAAATAAACTCCTTGGCAATTAACTCATATTCTAAAAATTATCTTTCAAAATGGATCTATTGCGCCTCTTAAGCCGTGCTTTCAACCTTTGATGTTTTTTGAAAAATACTTGCATGGGAGAGGATTGAATGGGAATTTCCAAGGATTATTTTATCACATTAGAAATATCAGTCTGATTGAACCAAGACTTTTGAAATTTTAAAACTTTTAGACAATTATCGCAGTGAGTTTTTATAGAAAGCAATATGGGAGAATGGTCTGAGAAATTTTTATTAACGTGAGTAATAACCGTGTCGTTAAAACATTCTTGCATTTTAAATTGATAAGACCTCTATTAAGTCTAGAAATAATAGATCCTTCTGCATCTTTTAAGTTTCACCAGGTATATTTGGAGCCCAGGTAATGAAGATTAGTCAGACCATTTGTGGAAATGATACGTTTAGAGTCTTACACTGCATGAAAATTTATGTTATTACCCCCTATTTTTTAATTTTTATCAAGGACTACATTGTAATCCCCAATAATTTAGTGAGGAAACTCATCATAAGTATATCAAAACATATCAATATGATTCTAAAGAGAGATTCTTTCACTTATTGTATCAGGCCTCAATATAGTCTTCACCCTCCATCGATCTGATGCCTCAAACTTGAACATCATTTATTTCAAGATCCAGTTATATTATCAATTACATTGATATGTTTTGATATATTTGAATTATGACCTTGCAAATTAGTGGCTCCTGCAAATAGGTGTAAAATTTGTTTGTACCATATTGATGTTGTGACTACAATTATGGGTTAGTAGCATTAAAAAATTTATGGTCTGCACTCTTCATGGTTCCAAATAAGTAATTAGTACAAGTTTTACTATTATGTGTACTAGCGAATTTGGATTTCTGTCTTTGCAAATGATGAGTTTCACTTTGTCTCTCTCTTAATAGTTTTTCAATTTTGATCTCTCTTGATACTTTTTTAGTTTTTCAGTTTTGATCTCTCTTAATAGTTTTTAAGCTTTGATCTCTCTTGATAGTTTTTTACAATCAGTAATAGGTCTTAGATGAGTTACATCTACTTTAAGTGCCATTGTCTTAGATGAGTTGCAGTAATAGGTCTTAGATGGGTAGTACACTACTGAGATCACTGTGATTTCGAATGTTTTGTTCAGCTCAGGAAAAACAAAGCTGCAAATGCCATTGTCTTCCCACCTTTGTTATTATTCCACAATTAATATCTTGGACAACCATAAGTTTCTAAGTTGGCATGGTCTCTTTATTTTTCTTTAACAACGTATCTTTGTTAACTGATTTCTCTGCACACTTACTCAGTTCAAAATATAGCTCTACTTGTTTGTTATAGATCTATTTTTTTTCTAAACTTCAATTCTAAAAATATACCTATTTTTTTATTCATGAGTGTTTTTTTGAATTTTATTTTCCATGATTATGAGATTTTAATGAGTAGTGCGAACGTTTTTTCCTTGAACTTTGAAAGTTTTGTCCCATTTTTCTTACTAACCCAAAGGACATGGCCTTCGATTGTGGGCATCAAGTAAAATTTGTCATAAAAATATTCGATATTTTTTGGGTGTTAGTAGCATTTACATTTCTATTCTTATCCTCTTTTTATGCAGGCGTGTTGCAAATGTGAACAAGACCTTGAACTATGACTGATTTTTCGGAGTCCATTCCAAACTATAATAAATCTCTATTAAGTAGTATGCTCATGACTTGGTTGGTATTTGTTGTTTCAATTCGGTTAGTTCTATACCTTCAAATCAGTGGAGAAATGTTATTTGGAAACATAATCTGAATTGTTTTAAATTTATCTTCTTTACATGCCTATGGGTACTAAATATTTGGTTTCCTTTTTCAATAAACATTTATTGATCTTGATTGCATTCAATGTTGAAGTGAGCTTATTTGACTCTAACTTATCTTCAAGATGACAATTATTTTTGCAGATCGAGCCATTATCGCTCTTCGAAACCGTAAACAAGTATATTCTTTGAAACCCTTTTTTTAGTTAGATTTTCGCTCTTTAAGTTTTTCATTTTTTTGTTTTAGCTTAGGAATTTAATTTTGAGGTTTTTAACATGTCAGTTTCGTTGATACAGATAAGGAGGTCATAATATTAAGCTCCACCTCTATCACAGTGTGATGGCTGCTACACTGCTCCACCACTATCACAGTGTACAATGTGATGGATGTTACACACTCCTCTGTTCAAATAGGTACGGCTGCTACACTGCCTGCTTTGGTTTTAATATAGCGGCCTTCTCCCCTCTAAAGACCAGTAATCCACCGAGATTTATCTGGATTTATTTAAAATAGGGGCTTTTCTTTAATTTTAGTTAATGTATTTTTTCCTAATTTGGGTAGTTTCGATTTGACTATGATTTTTTTTGCAAATCTGAATTAACGTTTCAAAATGCATTATTTTGCGGATCTATAGCAGGTCAAAAGATAACAACCACATGAGTATTATAAGTAGATAAAAAACTATATTTTTTGGGTTGTGGGCATGTTGATATGTTGGATGATCTAAGTAAATTAGAGGAAAGGCTACATGTTGTTTATATGCTTGTTAGAAGACCTGCCCAGGTCGTTCGAACGACCTCGTTCGAACGAGATGACAGTATCCCTTCTAACGAGTTCATTCGAAGACTTCGTTCGAACGACCCTCATTCGAACAACCTCGTTCGAACGATATTTCTAACGAGTTGACATAATGGCCTTTTTAGGCCTGATTTTGTTTCAAACTCCCATTAGACTTATTTAACTGTGTGATAACCTTCCCTTGTTGACCAGTGGGTATAGTTGTGAGAGTTGAGTACGTTAAGGATTAAAACTTATAATTAAGTAGTAAACTGGATGACATCTATGGGTTAGGGTATAAGTAACTAAAATTACAACGTGAGAAGAGTTGATAACTTTAATGTATATAAATCGGGGACTTGTAAATGTGTAACATTATTAGGGATGAGAAATATACCTCTATTAATATTATGGGATACCTAAGATGTGTGAATTCTTGGTATATGTAGTTATTTGTGTATAACATACCTAGCATACTTGCTATTACGGGAAGTCGGTGTTCGATTAGGGCCATCTAATCTTTGTGTGCCTACGGGGGGGATTAAGATTGGTACCTCGAGGACATAGGTCAGAGAAGGTCTTAGTGAGAAGTTAATAAGTCTGCTGATCATGGGAGCGTAGGTATGTGCATGACCCATGTGATGTGAACTATGTTCGCCTCCATTATATGTTCTTGTTATTTATCAAAATGGTTCCTGAGAGATTCTGAATGCGTGATCCTTATGTATGTGATGTACCAAGATTTGATAGCAGAGTATGTGTGCACCGCAACTTAGTCTAGAGGTGCAATTATTGTATATTATGATGAGATTGATATACTGAATTATTGAAATGAACTGTTTATATAAGTACAAGTGTGAATTAATGTAATATCTTTGTAGAGTTAAAAAGAGGAAAACACTTAGTAGTTATTGAAACTAATTTCGAGGAATGAAGGTAAAACTCTCAATTTATAGTAAGGCGTCAGGAATTAAACCATGATTAGTATAGTAGAAGTCATATATATTGAATTGGACTAGTTTGATAGTAGAATATCTAGAACGGGTACGGGTACGATAGGTGTGCACGATTAGTTGAGAGGTGTGGAACACATGTGAGTGCACGCACTATCATGTATTTTATATTCACTGTTTAATGATATTAACCACTTGCTCTATTTTAAACTATTTTTCACAATCGGGCTTTTAACCGTTTGCTTTCAAATCTATTTTCTTGTAAAAACCTTTTAGGTGCCCAGCCACAAGGACACCAAGGGTAGGAGTTCCATTCAGGCGACGTGCTATAGCTGTTGTGGAAGTTACATGACCTCGATAGTAGACGCCTCCATATTTATTTTGACTCTACTTCAGATTTACTCATCTGTAGGGCATGTTTCCCCTTTTCTTTTAGAGACATCCTACATTCTAAGTTTTATTTCAGATTTTGGGTTGTAATTAATTTGTGATTCAGACTTTGTATTTGGTTATATTCAGTATTTGGATTATTAGAGGAGTATTCCTCCAGATTTATTGTCATTCCATTATTATTCTATTGTGATTGTGTTGTGGTTGTGGTATTAGTATTTCATAATTTAAATAGATTGTATGTTAATCGGATTTAATTAAAATTGACAACTCACTTTTTAAATATTAGGTGGCTAAAAATTATTAAAACGTTTTTCGACAGTGATGCTATGAGCTGAACCAACTTGACATTTTGTATTAATTTTAATAAAGGAGTATCTACCCGATATTTAATTAGTCGGGGTGTCACAACAGCACCTTTTTAGGCTGTCCCTATAACAGCGTTGTCCCCACTTGCCTTTCAAGTAGCCTTTCCCGACGGTCCCCCAGTGGTTGGGGGATCTGGGTAAGAGAGAGATGAGGACAACAGTGAGGGGTCTTCTGAAGTTGATGATCGTCAAGTTGACACTTCAACTTCTTCCACTTATGTATCGTCAGTAAAGACCGTGACCTATTCGTATGAAGGCATCTCTTTGGCATTCAACCCAACATAAATATGAGGGTTCTCTCTGAATTTGAGAAAGTCTTCGAGGGTGACGAGGGAGAGATCATTTTATATGAGCAAATGTTAAGGGTCGGCGTTAGGTTCCCTCTGAACTCTTCCATACTATCCTCGATTATGTCTCCTTGTGGAAAAATTCATTTATCGACGAACCCTCAGCCAATGTATTCCTTGCCTATTACAACATCACCTCATCGTTTAAACAACCTGGGTACTTCCATTTGGGGCTCAGGAAGTTTGACAAAAAACTTCTCCACGTGGCTCAGACTTCCAATCATGACTGGAAGAAGAGGTTTTTCTTTATCTTAGGAGATTGGGAATTCCCCGCCGAGGCATAGCCCGTGGAAGATGGTTCGAGGGTACCCAGGGTATGGTCTAATCCCTCAATGAAAGCGCGCTCAGACCCAGTACTTAGCTTGGAGGAGAGGGTCATTATTGACTATTTGAGAGTGGGAGGGAAATATGGTGGTCTTGCAAAATTTGAAGATTTGATGACACCTCGCCTCCTCATGGAAGCTGGTCTGAGGGCCGGCCCTTGACAAAACTATGTGAGTAGTTGTTTACTCAATCTTTGATTTTTTTCCAGGTGTTTTATATTTGCCTCTGTATTTTTCTGATGTGCCCTCACCTTTTCAGGTCATCCTGTAGGTATCTCTTACCATCTTTAGGAAATAACTGCCCCAAGCTTACTGTTTGGTCTAGGCAAGAAGAAAGGCAAGGAGCCTCAGCAGGCTCCGAGGAAGTCAAAGGCCGTGGGGCCGACACCTATTAAACCATCTACCGATAGTCATAAAAGAAAGGGACCCGAAGTTCCTACTGATCCTCAACCGGATTCAAGGACGAGGGCGAGGGTGGAGGTGTCTGAGGGGACTGGATCCTCTTCCAGCATGGGGGACTTTTGGTCCCAAAACATAACATTATTGAAGGTTGATCCGTCTTCCCTGATAGCCAATTTGAGTGCGGCGAAAGCTTTTATGTTCTTTGCCCCTCAGTCGCAGACTATGACTTCCTGTCAAAGATGCCCTCGGCTAAGGTGTATGACTATGGTCTGCACACTCTGGCCCGGGTATTTGTTTTTACTTCATTTCCTTAGTTGAAATTTTCACTAACTGTTTCCTCAGCCCCTTAACAAGTGTCTTTTTCTGTGCAGTCTTTTTGTACCTTCACATCAGCTACCAAGTGGATGACTGAGAACCAACAGAAATTTCATGAAGTCGAGAGGACCATTCAGCATGAGGCTGACCTACAAATTGAGCTCGAGACTGCAAGGAACGACTTGCAGAGTGCGAAGAGCAAACATGCAAGGGTCCGGGACGAGCTGGCGAAGCTGAATGATGTTGATCTGAAGATGAGGGATGACCTCTTCAGGTCAAAGGAAGAATCCTTGAATGCCCAGTTCAAGAGCGAGCTGGCCAAGGAAGTAAAGAAGGCCGGGGTCGATGTTGTGGAGGCCTACAAACTCTCAGACGAGTTTTAATTCTTAGGTCTTGAATACTTGGATAGGGTAATTAGGACGGCCTGTCGGTGGGTCGTCCTTAAGTTTTCTTATGTAGTATCGTCTGTCCGCCCCTCTCTTGAGGCAGTTCAACTGGATGATCCCCTTATTGCTGAAGCCTTAGCTCAAGTGGAATCTTAGGTGCACATAGAAGGAACAGGCATCTGAGGCTCGTCCTGTCTTGGTCATAGAGGAAACTCCCATAGATGTTGAGGCCTTACCCTCTGATTCCGCTTAATAGGGTGGTTGTTTGTAGCCAATACCCTCTTCATGTGTCACATTTTTGTATGTTACTTTTGTTGGACAAACATTAAAATGCCTATTTCTGTCTTCTATACTTGTCTCATGTATGATTTTCCTTGTGATGTTTTTAAATTAACACTCACTAACCCATCCCTCATCTTTCTTAAGGGTGAATGAGGGGTTGACCCCACCATTACCCCTCATCATAGCCGAGGGTAGTTTCTCACCAACTTAATGGTTTTTAAATTTTAAGTCCACCCTCGTCTTTCTTGAGGGCAAATGAGGGGTCTTCCCCACCATTGTCCCTCATTGTATCCGAGGATGGTTTTTTACCAACTTAAAGGTTTTTCAAGTCCCCCCTCATCTTTCTTGAGGGTGAATGAGGGGTCTTCCCCACCATTGACCCTCATCATAGCCAAGGGTGGTTTCCACCAACTTGATGATGTTTTAAATTTCAAGTCCCCACTCTTCTTTCTTGAGGGTGAATGAGAGTTCGTCCCCACCATTTTCCCTCATTATAGTCGAGGGTGGTTTTTCAAGTTCCCCCTCGTCTTTCTTAAGGGTGAATGAGGGGTCATCCCCACCATTTTCCCTCATTATAGACGAGGGTGGTTTTTCACCAACTTAATGGTTTTTCAATTCCCCCCTCATCTTTCTTGAGGGTGAATGAGGGGTCGTCCCCACCATTGACCCAAATCATAGCCGAGGGTGGTTTCCACCAACTTAATGGTTTTAAATTTCAAGTCCTCCCTCGTATTTCTTGAGGGTAAATGAGGGGTCATCCCCACTATTTTCCCTCATCATAGCCGAGGGTGGTTTTTCACCAACTTAATGGTTTTAAATTTTAATTCCCCCCTCATCTTTCTCGAGGGTGAATGAGGGGTCATCCCCACCATTAACCCTCATCATAGCCGAGGGTGGTTTTTCACCAACTTAATGATTTTAAATTTCAAGTCCTCCCTCGTCTTTCTTGAGGGTAAAGGGGTCGTCCTCACCATTTTCCCTCATCATAGCCGAGGGTAGTTTTTCACCAACTTAATGGTTTTAAATTTTAAGTCCCCCTTCGTCTTTCTTGAGGGTGAATGAGGGGTCGTCCCCACCATTGACCCTCATCATAGTCGAGGGTGGTTTTTCACCAACTTAATGGTTTTAAATTTTAAGTCTCCCCTCGTCTTTCTGGAGGGTGAATGAGGGGTCGTCCCCACCATTGACACTCATCATAGCTGAGGGTCATTTTTCACCAACTTAATGGTTTTAAATTTTAAGTCCCCCTCGTCTTTCTTGAGGGTGAATGGGGGTCGTCCCCACCATTGACTTTCATCATAGCTGGGGGTGGTCTTAACGAGTATCACCCCAATCACACTAGAATTAATCAAACACAAAATGAGGGACCAATGTGACATTCTCATTAACATTCTAATTGTTCTGTTGGAGCAACACATTCATTACAATCGTGGTCCGATAGGACTTTACAAAATTATTGATAGTATTTCTTCAAATGATCTACATTCCATGGGTTTGAAAAGGGTTCCCCTTCTAGGTTTTCTAGCCTATAGGTCCCAGGGATAACTTCACCGATGACCCTGTATGGGCCATGCCAATTTGGGTGGAGCTTGTTAGGCTTCTGCCAAGTCTTTTTTAGTACTAAGTCCCCCAGTGAGATTGGCCTTTGCTTCACCCTCTGGTTGTAGAACCTGACGGTCCTCTGCTGGTAGGAAGCTTGCCTTATCTCGATGTCCTCCCTCCTTTTCTCGATCAGGTCGAGGTCAAGTCTCCCATATTTCATATTTCTCTGGGGGTCATACATTTGGACCCTGTGAGTAGGAAACCCAATCTCGGGGGGGATGACAGCTTCTGAGCCATAAGCCATCATGAACGGGGTTTCCTCTGTAAAGGTCTTTACCGTCGTCCTATAGGCCCACACTACATCATATAACTCCTCAACCCATCTTCCTTTTGCCTCCTCAAGTCTCTTCTTGATCCCGTCTAGGATTGTCCTGTTTGTAACTTTTGTTTGCCCATTAGCCTGAGTTCGACCTGGGTAGAGAAGAATTATTTGACACTCACCCTTTCACAGTACTTCTCTAGAGATTTATTCTTGAATTGAGTCCCGTTATCTGAGATGAGGGTGTTTAGGAGACCATTTTTTGCATATAATATTTTTCCAGATAAAATGGAAGGTCTTCTGCTCGGTAATCGTGACCATCGGCTCTGCCTCCACCAATTTTGAAAAATAATCAATTGCTACGATGAGGAATCAATAGTTATTGATGGCCCTAGGCAAGGGGCCTACTCGGTCGATCCCCCACACTGCAAATGGCCATGGGGACGTAATGGAGGTAAGAGGCCGATGGGGTTGGTGAGGGATAGTGGCATATCTTTGACATTGATCACACTTTTTTACATATGCTATGGCATCTTTCCCCAAGGTCGGCCACCAGTACCCCTGGGTGACCACCCTCTTCGCCAAAGACCTTCCCCCGATGTGGCTTGAACATGACCCCTCATACACGTCATGCAAAATGCGTGGGACATCAGATGGGTGCACACACCTAAGCAAGGGGAGGAAAAACCCCTTTTTGTACAAGGTGTCTTCGATGACAGTGAATTTCACAGCTTTGTGTCTCAACTTCTTCCTTTCTTGACTTTCCTCTGGCATCTCCCCCTCTTTAATGTATCTTATCATAGGGTCCATACATGAAGATTCGTTAGAAACATTTAAGCAAGTGCCAAGTGTCCCTTCAGCATCTTCAATAGTTTATCGAAGCAAAATTTCCACTGGGACTGTCCTCCTGATATCTGTCCAAGTCGCTGAGGCAAACCTAGCAAGTGCATCAGCTCGACCATTATTAAGCCTAGGTATCCTCTTCAATTTCACTTCTCTGAAGCTCTTCATTAATGACCTCACTTTCTCAAGGTACTTGGCCATTCGCTCATCCTTGGCCTCGTAGGCTTTTAGTATCTGGTTCACTACTAGCCTTGAATCACTATGGACCAAAATTTGACCGACACTAAGAGACTTGGCCAAGGAGATGCCTGCTATCAAGGCCTCATATTCAGACTCATTGTTGGAGGCTTTGAAGTTGAACCTCAGGGCCTACTCAATTTAAGAGCCATCGGGTGCTGATACTATGAGTCCATCTCCACTTCCGTTGTCGCAGGAGGACCCATCGACGAAGAGGCTCCACACAGTCTGTTGTTCTGAGAAATTTCCCTCGGTGAGGTACCCCTGTCTAATGAGATATCTTTGCTCTTCATTTTCGACCACTTTTCCTCTAGCGGTGCTTGTCTCACCCTTATCTGCGGGTGTGTACGTGAGTCTGCCTTATGGGGTATCTGTCTTCCTGAGGCTCTCATCATCAGCTTCATCATCTTCCCAAGTAAATTCAGCCACAAAATCTGCCAATTCTTGCCCCTTAATGGCCGCCCTAGGTTGATACACAATGTCAAACTCCCCCAACTCTATAGCCCATGCCATTAGCCTTCCTGATTTTTTTGGCTTGTGTAAGACCTGCCTAAGAGGGGAGTCAATGAGGATGACCATTATATGGGACTGGAAGTATGGTTTCATCTTTCTTGATGCATGGATCAAGATATAGGATAACTTCTCCATCATTGGGTATCTTTTCTCTGCCACCTGGAGTTCCTTACTGTTGAAATATACGGGCTTTTTTACCCCATCCTCTTTTATCACAATGCCTACGCTGATGGCTGATTCTGAGACGGCTAGGTACACATATAGCCGTTCAGCCTGTACTCGTCATGAGAACAGCAAGGGAGACCTTAGGTATGACTTTAACTCCTTGAAAGCCTCATCGCACTCTTAGCTCCATTCTAAGGCCTTCCTGATAATTTTAAAGAATGGTAAACACTTATCATTGGCTCTGGACATGAACCTATTCAAAGCAGCCACTCACCTCGTGAGCCTCAGAACATCTTTGATGGTCTTCTGGGTCTTCATTTCTATGAGGGCCTTTATCTTTTTAGGATTGGCCTCGATGCCTCTTTGGTTGATAATGAGCCCCAAGAACTTCCCTGTCCCAACCCCGAAGCCACATTTGGTCGGGTTGAGCTTCATTCATTACTTTTCCATTGTGTTAAAGGTCCTCTCAAGGTTGGCCACATGATCCTGGACCTTTAAGCTTTTGGTCAGCATGTCATCTATATAAACATCCATAGACTTCCCAATTTGGTCTTGAAACATTTTATTCACAAGGCGCTAATACGTTGCCCCCGCATTTTTTATGCCAAAAGGGCATGACCCTATAACAGTATGTCCCCTTGTCAGTAATGAAGGCTATTTTCTCTGAATCGTCAGGGTTCATGATGATCTGGTTGTACCCTGAATAGGCATCCATGAAGCTCATGAGCTCATGGCCTGCGGTAGCGTCTACCATGTGATCAATGCGGGGGAGAGGGAAGTTGTCTTTGGGACAATATTTGTTAAGGTCTGTGAAGTCTACACACATACTCTATTTACTGTTGGCTTTTGGGACAATTACTGCGTTGGACAACCACTCGGGGTAGATGACCTCTCTGATAAACTCTGCAACTTCTAACTTTTTGACCTTATCCCTAAGGACCTCATACTTCTCTCAAAAATAAATTCTCCTCTTTTGCTTTACTGGCCTTACACCCTCTACCACATTGAGCTTGTGTCTCATTATTTTGGGGTCGATCCCCGGCATATCTGCATAACTCCTTGCAAAGACACTTTGTCTTCTCCTTAGCAGCTTGATGAGGTCTTCTTTTACGTCTATCTTTAGAGCTTTACCGACTTGGATGATTTTTTCTGGCTCATCATCATTGAGGATGATGGATTCTACCTCTTCCGCGACTTCTCCTTTCTTGAATTTTTTCTCGTACCTGGGGTCCAGGGTGTCAATATTATAAGTGGCTATTGCCTTTTTATGTGCCTCTCTTTCTTTGGCGGAGTTAAAAACATTCCCGCGCTGTTGTCTGGTCTCCCTGGACTTCTCCTACCCCGTAAGGGGTTGGAAATTTAATCATCTGATGGATCGTAGATGGCACAGCTTCAAACTCCTTGAGGGCTACTCGCCCCAGTATAATGTTGTAGGTCGAGAAGACATGTTCATACATCACAAAGAAGCTGACCTTCTTGGTAAGCCATCTCGGCCACTCGTCCCTCATCCTGACATCGTCCTCATACACTCCAAGGGGATGAACCTTTTCCCCATTGAACCCAATCAATGGGTGATGGTATGGGACGAGTCTATCACGGCTGAGGCCCAAGGATTTAAAGCACGGCCAAAACATCACATCTGCAGAGCTACCTCCATCTACTAAGATCCTCGGCACCTCGCATCCGTGCACCCTGGTAGTGATGACGATAGGGTCATCATGTGGGGCTAAAAGGCCTTTGAAGTCCATTCTTGAGAACCCCACTATCAGGGTATCCATATCGACCTTCTTCCTCTTTAATGACTTTGCCTCAAGGTTGAATGTACAGCTTTTGTCAGTGCCTTGGATTCAGCTACATGGGCCTTCATGTCGTCCACCTCTGACCCTCCTCCTTTTAGACCCCCGGAGATCATTCCTACACCGAACGAGATCATATTAAGTCTCTTGAGAGGACCGTGGTCGTCTCTCAGAGGGAGGTCAGGGTCGTCCTCATCATCTGAAGGGTCATCCCCTCTTTTTGGAGTACCTTCTCTACATGCATCACCTCTATATTTTTTAGGGTCGTCCCCTCGGTCCCTCTTGAAGGCACTCTTATCAACGTACTTCCTTAGCTTTCCTTCTTTTAACATTTTTTCAATCTCATCTTTCAGATCAAAGCATTTGTGTATCACGTGACCATGGTCTTGGTGAAATTCACACCACATGTTTTTGTTCCTCTTATTGGGGGATGCCCTCAACTTCTCAGGCCATTTTGCGGATCAGTCACTCTTTATCTCGTTGAGAATATGTTCATAGCTTACCGTTAGAGGGGTGTAATCAGTGAACTTGTCGTCCGTATACCTCTTCTTCCCCTCTTTGTTCTTGTTAGGGTAATTACCCCTACTAGTGCCTCCTTTTTCATCTTCGTATTTTATGTCCATCGCCTCTTCGGCGTTCATCACCTTTCCTACTGTCGATAGCAAAGCCATCGTCCTTAGAGGGTCTTCAGCAAGCTTCCATAGCAGCTTCCCCTTCTGGAGTCCTCCAATGAGGGAGGTCATGGCTATGCTCTCCTCATAGTCTTCAACCTCTAACTTTTCTTTGTTGAATCTGGCTATGTAGTCTCTCACTCTCATTCTTCCCCTAATTAACATAGAGCAAGTGTGTGGTCTTCATCTGTGTCCTCACCCCAAAGAAAAAGTTGTGGATGAACCGGTTTGCCAACTATTTACAGCTTTCAATGGAGTTTTTTGGAAGAGACATATACCAGACATGTGCAGCCCCAGTCAGAGTGCCAGAAAAGTCACGACACCTCATCTCATCTGAGATAGAGTATATGTCGGTCACCGATTGATACATCTCAATATGATGGACAGGGTTTGTACTCCCATCGTACCTTAGGGTTACCACAGGTGGCTAAAACTTTGATGGCATAGGGAAGTTGACTATCTTCGCCACAAAGGGTGAGCCTATGGAGTATCCTCTCTGAAGAGGGTCCCGGCTCTTCAGAATATCACCAATCTTATCCTCCAGTCACTGCATCGAGTCATTCCAGGTCCTCGTAGGGTCGGCTTGGCCAATGTTATCCCATGCCGCCTCTTTGCGATGGACGGAGGGTTCTAATGCGGCAGGCCTGTGTCAGCTATTTACTTCCCCCTGACCGTCGTCCCATCCCAAGGGTCGGCCCCCGTGGGGTTGGCCATCTTCTGCCTCCCTTCTGGACCTCACATCACTCCTTGATCTGGAAAAATTTTCCCGCAGGTCATTTACTGGGCCCAGCTTCTCAAAGGTTGACCCCCTGCTCAAGCGATCAAAAGCAGAGCCTCTCGGGTGATCGTCAGGATTTTTCCTTCCACACTTCCCTCTGCTCTCCTGGAGAGGTTGCATAGTATTGTTGGAGACCTCATACAGCTCCCAGCACTCTATGGGGGCCTCTTCTCCCTCCAGATCATCATACATGTCCTCAGGGGAAGGGTTTCCTTGCCTCCCCAGGCGTAGACGCCGGGGGTCAGCAACATCCCTCCGCCACTGTGGGGGTGGCAAGTCTTTACGTGATGCCTGGGGTGGTCCCCTGGCCTCATGCTGCCCTGGTGCCGCTGCCAGAGTAATCATCTCAGGCGAGACCCCTGGCGGTCTTAGTATGTTCTGTCTTAGAGTTGTGAACTACACCTGCATGATCCGCTGGCTTGCTGCCAGAGACTTCAAGGCGGCCGCCACATCAGCCATCTTAGACTGAGGTGGCGGTTGAATGGAACTAGGTCCTACTCTACTATCCGGTGGAGGAAGTGGTGGTGGTGGCATCTCCGGTGCCATGTGTTTGAGCTATGAAGAGTTGAACTGAAGAAAAGACTGGTGAGCTTGAGAACCTTAATGGGTCTCTTTCAATGGTGAAACATCTCGACACAGGGGGATAACTGGCTCACCACCAAAGTGCCCAGTGAGGTCAAGATGTACAAAGGAAGAGATGTCTTCTCGATTCCCACATACGGCGCCAAATTGATGATGCTGAAATCTAGTACCACCAAATAAGTGATGTTGAGCTCAACAGTAATAGACATGGCAGTCATAGAGATAAGTATGTATAAGTACATAGAAGGAGGTGAGTATAAGAGGAACAAGATGATGATGTATATTGGTTCATCCAATTAAGCCTACATCCACTGTGAGTGCGTGATCTATTAGGTATGGGCGCTAATGGCCTTGGATACAATTCACATAAGCTTACTTTCTCTCTCTACTGTGTGTACAAGCAGAGTTTCAACTAGGGTTACAAATTATCGATCCCCTTATAGGGTTGTAGGCGATAAGTATATATAGGTCTTGGGGGGTGTAGTGTACCCCCTCAAGCATGCATGGTGCATGTGAATGATGATCTAGCCAATCCCATGCTGACACTTGTAGGTGCCACCTATAATTAATGATGATATAATATTCCCTCACGTAAGCGGGAGATATTGCTATAACGGTCTTCCACGTGCCATATGAGCCCCATGCGCACTGTTCTACTTGTCTCCCAAATCACGCGCTGTGAATGATGTCACCCTCGGCCGATGATACGAGGCTGAGGGTAAAGTTCCTCATAAAAACGAGTTAGGCCTGGTTTGGGCCACGTACTCTTGGACTCTCGTAGGGTCATCCTGACCCTGATGTGGGGTCTGACCCTTGAAGGGTCGTCTGAGCCATGATGAGGGGTCGTCCCCTTGAAGGGTCGTCTGGGCCTGATGAGGGGTCGGCCCCTTGAAGGGTCGTCTGAGCTATGATGAAGGGTCGGCCCCTTAAAGGGTCGTCTAGGATTAAATGAGAGATCATCCTGACCTCGTCCAGGTGGAGGACTCCCTCGACCTGGCCGAGGGTATATATGGGCATATCACTCAAAGCTTCATTGTAACTATCCATACATACCTCTTTCGATTATTTGTGAAATTGGAAAGTTAATCTTTCAACTTGATGCTAAAATTTCTTCAAAACTTCATCCTTTACTTTCAATTGAGAGGATTGATTGGCAAGGGCTTGGTCTTTAACTTCCAACTCTGTGCACAACTCCATAATAGCTTGACTTTTTTCCTTCAATTGGGTATCTTGATCAGTTATAGTCTTCCTGGTCCTAGATTCTTCCACAGGTGGTCATCTTGTTCTTTGTTTGGAAGATTGTACAAGTTTAGTCTTTTTCAAAGCTTCAAGTTCCTCCCTTAATTTGGCATTTTCCTCCTCCAGAAAAAAATATACTTGTCGGCAACAGCAGTAGAAGAATTCTTCAAAGACCTAAGTTCATCACTCAGTTTATTATTCTCTTCTTCCAAGTGTTTAGAAATTTCTCTAGCCTTATCAATGTCACGGTTTAGCAAAAATTCCTTCTTCTTAAAAGCAGAAGCATATTTCTCCAATTTTTCCTCAAATCCACACGTTTCACTCAATGCTTGGTACTTGGCCTCATATTCGACGAGTAGTAAAGATTTGGTCTCATTATGCTCAGCTTGCAGTTCTTCTATCATTTCATAATATGCAACATTATTGGACACTACACATCCCGACAAAGAAGAAACTTGAGATAATTATATGCATATTTGGCTTCATCAAAAGCCTTTATGCCGAGAAAGTTTGTTAATTCTTCATTAGTTAAATCCAAGTGGCTATCTTTGAACAGGTTGTTACATCGCTTGAGTAAATCAGAATCGGTGGAAGCAATTTTTTCCATCTTGGCCATGAAATAAATAGATAAAATAATAATGGATCAGGAATAGAAGTGGACATAATGACAACCAAGCAACAACTAGCAATATGAAGAAAGGGTTCTTTCATTAATAAGTAAAGGAAAACTATGAGTAAATTAAGGTAGAAACCGAAAGAAAAATGAAAAATACAAAGATCAAATGCCGAGAAAGTTCACACCTTCTTCTTATCCTTTTTAACATAAGGATTTACACCCTGGTCGGCAGAAAAGGCAGCTAGATCAACAAGGTTTTATTTTACTCGGTTGGAGGGATAGCTAAATCAACACCGTTATTGTATTTATCTGTGGAAGGGATAGAAGAATCAACCACCAAAGATGATTCCCATGAACACACATCATCCTCAAATTCATTATCAAAATTAGGGGGACATCCAGGGTCATGCTTCTGGAAAAGTTCAGAATCCTCAGCAGTATTAACTTCCTTCAATGCTGCAGACCAACCCACTTTAAATAATTTCTTATTTGCATATTGAATTTGGGCATAGGTAGCCGGAATGGATTTAGCCCAACATTTTATGAAGGATTCCTCTCTAGCCTTCTTTTTCTAAGACCTTTCAGACGAAAGTTCTTTCGCTAGTTTGGTCACTTTTCCTTCAGCAGCCTTTGCCCTGTGCTCAGCTTGAGCATCAGTCAAGTCACCTTCTACCAAGATTCTTTAGTAGTCTTGATATTTCCTTACCAAACCTTCCTCTTTATCTCCAAGGCTTGTTCAGAATCTATTAAATATTTTTTAAATACTACAAATGCCTCTTCTACATCATCTAAAGAAGAATGAAGAAGATTATCCTTCTCTAGCATTTGGTTGTAGTCGACCAAGAACTGCAAGAAAAAGATAAGTCAGTGAAAGTAAAGAAAGATATGAATAATATCTGATCAACTTTGAAGATAAAAACTTACCAAGCTTAAGCTCTAAGTAGCCCTTTCGCATAGTTTTAATCAGGGCATAGAGGCAGAACAACTCAATGGTCTAGGAGGGTGCCAGACATAATCAATTTCCTACATAAACTAGGATTCAAGGCTACAGATGAGCCGACAGAAGAAGGAGAAATACTTACCAAGCCCTGTTGGTCGGCCTCATCAACCTTCTGAAACTGCTTGTCAGCAGGACCTCGCCTCAGTCATTTCAGAAGAGATTCATCACCCTTGTTGGATTGGGTCTTCTTGCCAATATCAATTTTCTTCTCTAAGGCACCAATATCAGCAAGCTTATTAGTGCCAGCAGTAGTGTCATCCCCCAAGAGATTGGAAATTTCCTTTTTCCCATACTTACATAAAGGGGAAGGTCACAATTAAACGAGGAGGAAGTACCAACATCCGGTTCACTACCACCAGATGTAGTGGATGAAGAAGTAGAGATTGAATCTCTCTCCAAGTCTATGATGTTTGAAGGGGTGGCAGTTATTGGACGAGCAAAAAAAGAAGTTACAGAACTTTTATACTTCAGCAAGTATGAAGAGACCTAATATGCTCCTCGCCTATCTTTTGATTGATGGCCCATAAAAAATTGAGCTCATCAAGCTTGATGTCACCTTCTTTGGGACTCTTCGTCTTCTTATCAAATGCAAGTAAATAAACAACAAATGTTAATGAGAAATATTAATGTGACACCGCGCCTAATTAATCCCGGGTGATCAGTCCTAAATCAAGTTAGAAAAGGTTTCTCAGTTGGTCCATTCTTAGCATCACTGTCGTCTTTTTAATTACTAACCACCTAAGTGAGAAAAGTAGGTTGGCACCAATTTTTATCTTTTAATTAATTAATTAAAACTCATGTGGAACATAAAATAATACACAATCACAATTAACTAAACTAACCATCCACAATTAAAATACTTAACCGAATAAACCATCGGTCCAATTATCCAATACAAGTAAAGATAAGAAGAAAATCTTAACAAGTCTAATACATGAACTGTGAGCGACATGTTCAGATAACTGCTAGAGAGTTTCTCCACGAATGAAAGAAGGAGGCGTCTATCAAAACCTCGCAACATCCACATGTGCTGCAGCAAAGGATACCAAAAATAGAGTCAAAACTGGCGCCTTTGTGGTTGGACACCTAAAAGGTTTTTAAAAATTTTTATAGCAAGGGTTAGTACCCGAAAACATTTGAAAATATTTAACAAATGATTAACTTGCAGTAATAAATAAACATGCATGCTCTTCATATTTTAGTTAGTGCCCCACTCTCTTTAGGATTTCCTCACCCCTCCTCTAATGTGCACTACTAACGCTTCCATTTAATTTGCTAGGTCCTACGCCCCTGACCCAATACTTATTTTAACCCTTGAAATTTACCTACTCTAACCGAGTTTGCCTTAATTTATGATTCTTAAGTTATTATAAATGTCAAACTTAATTAAATCATTACCCTTTTTAATTTCATATAACATTCACACCCGTTATGAACATAGTAAATTTTTCACTATGTATTAATTATCCCATATATAATTATTTACCCAATTATATATTTAATCATATTACAGTATTCACAAACATACTGAGATGACATTTAATACAAACTTTTGACCGACTAAAAATACTCACAAAAAAAAATATAAATTTTTCCAAGTGCTATCCCACTAGGTGTATTCACATAACCTAATTATCCAAGTTAGATTCGCTAACTAACTTTGTTTAACATACGAATTGGAGGCGGCCATATTCCATCCCTAAAAATGAGATGCCCCTCACCCATATAACGGACGCTATGACCTGAGATTATACTCGCCCTACTCTTCAAGCTAGGGGATTCGTCCACTACGCGCAACCTCCCCCTATAGCACTAGAGTATATACTAATAATATTCAATCACTGATATTAATGAACACACACTATATATATATATATATATATATATATATATATATATATATATATATATATATATATATACTGTCACACTCCGTACATATATATAAATATAAAATGTCCCGGCTACACCATGTACACAATCTGTAACATAAGCCTATTTCATTTATTAAGAGTTTATGGTCCAACTCCAATCATTAATTAATTCACACAATAATTAATTAAGTAACCTTTGGTGTCTCCCCCACCATAAAATTGAACTTACTCTCGTAGTCCGAATCAACCTCACCCGAGTCTAAATTGTCGACTCCCAAATTATTTAGCCTTTACCTAAATAATATTTATCCCTCGGTATTCCTAAACCATTATCCCCAAACTTGTTCTCTAACTATATTTAATCCTTTCGAACCCTTCCCAAAAATTCAACCTTAGTGTATCACACCTAATTTCTCAAAAACCCAACAAATTTAAATTATGATGTCACACTAAGTCGTCTCGAATTTCTAATTAATTTTATTCACCATTAATTAGATTTAAAACCCATGTATAAATTTCTCACCAAATTAATTCATGAAAAAAGATTAAATTAAATTTTCTTCATATAAAAGAAAACTGGGCGAACTGTCAAAATCTGTCGACCTTCGATCCATCGACCCCAGACCTTCGATCGATCGATCGAGCAGGTCTTGTCTTCTTCGCGACAGATTCAGCCATGGACGATTTTTCCCAAACCCTAGTTTTCTCTACCAGAAACCTTAAGCCCTCTTAACATTAATACATGTTAGAAACCTTATTAGGGACCTCCAGAATGTCCACCAACATTATTAATTCGTCCATTAACTACAATTTTTGTATTTGGGGAAAAATTCATCTTTAACCCTTTACCCATTTACAACCCAAGTTACATCATCAAATCCATTTCTAATTATCCAGATAACATCCTACCAGATATATATTAACATACAAATTTCAGATTTTTACATTGACCATTACCCAAATTCCGTAAATTATATTATTATATTCAAAATCAGATTTTGCCATTAACACCCAAAACGAATTTCCTTCAATACACACATCACATGAATATGAATCGAAATACATTTTTACATGCTACAGCAAGTTAACACTTGCCTTATGGTTCGTAGATTCTGAATTTGGAGATGAGTTCCAGGGTTGAAGATGACCCGTGTTGGCTCTCTTGTGATCCCCAAATCTGCCTTTAACTGTTGTTAGGGTTTCTTAACACACTAACCCTTTTCCTAAACTTACATCTGTCGTTTTATTATTTCTTCTAATTCATTAATTTACCTAAATCCCATTTTGTTCCTAATGGGCCAAGCCCAAGTGACCCAAATGCCCCCGTGTGGGTCCGGCTATGTCTAAAAACGCCCCGTGACCCGTTTACTACCCATGTGTACACTTTTCTGACTATCTCGGCCCATCCGGACTCAACTGTACACTCAGAATTGGCATCCGAATTAATTTATAAAAATAATTATCCCCCCACCTCTTTAGTCTATACCGACTCCCGGTTGAGATAAGTGCATACCCTGTCATTAATACTCGAAATGACTTAAATAAATAATTACTATTCACTTAGTAAATAAATTCCCCTAATTATTAACCATTTACTCCCCGATTAATATTTAAATAAAATTTCCCTAATTAATTCAATTAAAATTACGACTCACAAGCAATTTTCAATTCCCGAATTAATTACATATTTAATGCATGAAAAATGTGGGGTGTTACATACTCCCCCCCTTACAAAGGAATTTCTTCCTCGAAATTAGGTCATACCTGTGATGAAAAGCTCTGGATATTGCTCCCGCATATCCTCCTCCCGCTCCCAGGTAGACTCATCAATGTTGTGATGACCCAACTATACTCTAACTAGTGGAACAAACTTGGATCGTAATTTTCGCTCGCTACGATCTATGATAGCCACCGGCCTCTCCTCATATGAGATGTCTGGCTGTAAATCAATTTCTTCGAGTGGAATGTGCCAGAAGGCCCTCTCGCTCCTGCGATATTTCTTCAGCGACGCCACATGGAATACGTCGTGTATCCGCTGAAGGTGCTCCGGTAATCCCAGTCTGTAGGATACAGGCCCCACCCACTCGATAATAGGGAAAGGTCCCACGTACCTCGGTGCTAGCTTACCTTTCTTGCCGAACCCCATCACCCCTTTCACAGGGGACACCCGTACCAATACCTGATCTCCAACATCTAACTCCACATGTCTCCGTGAAGCATCAGCGTAACTTTTATGCCTATCCTGAGCTATCTGAATCCTCCCTCGGATCAGCTCTATTTTGACAGATGTCTCCTGAACAATCTCCGGCCCCAATAGTTTGTTGTCCCCCACCTCTAACCAACAAGCGGGTGAACGATAAGGTCTCTCGTATAATTCCTCGAATGGTGCCATGCCGATCGTGAATTGGTAAGAGTTGTTATACGCAAGCTCTACCAGAGGAAGATATTTCTCCCAACCTCCCCCAAAGTCTAGTATACACATTCTGAGCATATCTTCCAACGTCTGATTGACTCTCTCGGTATGTCCGTTCGTCTGTGGGTGATAGGTTGTACTCAAACGTAACTCCGTGCCCATGGCCTCCTGAAAACTCCGCCAAAAATGGGCCACAAAGATCTTGTCCCTATTCGACACAATATTAATCGGTACCCCGTGCAGTTTAACAATCTCCGCTATGAATAGTTGTGCATAACGCATCGTCTCAAAGTCTGTGCGAACTGGTAGGAAGTGGGCCACTTTGGTCAACCGATCCATAATAACCCATATTGAATCGTGACCCTTCTGCGATGTTGGTAACCCTGTAATGAAGTCCATAGAGATGCTCTCCCACTTCCACACGAGAATTTCAAGTGGCTGTAGCATCCCTGATGGTCTCTAATGGTCAACATTCACGAGATGACACATGGCACATTTCGAAACAAACTCTGCTATGTCCCATTTCATTCCTGCCCACCAATACTGTCTCCTCGTATCCTGATACATTTTATCCCCACCGGGATGGACCGCGAATCTCGACCCATGAGACTCTATCATAACAGCGTGCCTCAACTCCGCATCCTCTGGCACGATCAATCTCCCATTATAGCGTAAGCCTCCCTCCGAGCTGATCGAGTAACCCCCTGCTCCCTCAGCTAGCAACTAGCTCACCCTATCCTGACAGGTCTGATCCTCCGCCTGAGTCCTCACAACCCGCATAATGATATCAGGTGTAATGGATAATGCTGACATACAAGCCCTGGCTACATCATCCACGTATCGAAGTTCTCTCCACTTCGCTTTCTAGACTTCTAATATTTCCCCAGTCGGTCTCCGACTCAATGCATCTGCTACCACATTAGCCTTACCAGGATGATATTGAATATCAAACTGTTAGTCTTTCACAAATTCTAGCCATCGCATCTGTCTCATATTTAGATCCTTCTGAGTGAATAGATACTGAAGTGATTTGTGATCCGTGAATAGCGTGAACTTCTCCCTTAGAAGATAATGTCTCCATATCCTCAAAGAAAAAATGACTTCTGCTAACTCCAGGTCGTGAGTGGGGTAGTTCCTCTCGTGGGGCTTTATCTTCCTGGACGCATAAGCTATAGCCCTTTCCTCCTGCTGAAGCACACCCCCAAGTCCCTGAAAGGATGCGTCAGTGTAAACCCGATACTCTAATCCTCCTTTCGGCAATGCAAGCACAGGTGCAGATGTCAACTTGACCTTTAACTCGTCGAAAGATAATTGACAATGATCATTCCAAGTGAAAGGTACCCCTTTCCGGGTAAGATTTGTTAAAGGGCACACAATCTTTGAGAATCCTTTGATGAACCTTCTATAATAACCGGCCAACCCCAGAAAATTGCGCACTTCTATCGGTGTCGTGGGCTGTCCCCACTCCCTCACCGCTGATACTTTACTTGGATCCACCGCAATTCCCTGGTCTGACACCGCGTGGCCAAGGAACTTAACCTCCCGTATCCAAAATCCACACTTACCGAATTTGGCATAGAGTTGGTGATCCCGTAATGTCTGTAACACTATACGTAGGTGCTCTGCGTGCTCTTCCTCAGTACACGAGTAGATCAGGATGTCATCAATGAACACGATAACAAACTGATCGAGAAACTCCCTGAAGACTCGGTTCAAAAGGTCCATGAACACTGCTGGTGCATTGGTGAGCCCGAATGGCATCACCCTGAACTCGTAAGATCCATACCGCGACAGGAAAGCAATCTTTGGAACATCTTCCTCTTGGATACGTAGTTGATGATATCCTGACCTCAAGTCGACCTTAGATAAATAAGACGCCCCTCTCAACTGGTCAGATAGGTCGTCAATCCTAGGCAACGGATACTTATTCCGTATCGTGGCCTTATTCAGCTCTCTATAGACCACGCATAATCGTAGTGAGCCATCTTTCTTTTTCATAAATAACACCGGTGCACCCCACGGCGATGTACTCCGTCGTATGAAACCCTGACCCAGAAGCTGCTGAATCTGCTCCCTCAGCTCACACATCTCTGAATGGGCCATACGGTATGGGGCCCGAGCAATTGGCCTCGTCCCCGGTGCTAAATCGATCACAAATTCGATTTCCCTGCTAGGTGGCAACCCTGGTATCTCCTGAAACACATCCCCAAAGTCTCTCACCATTGGGATTGAATCCAACGGAATAGCCACCTCCTATGAGGTTTCCTCCTCAATGTAATACAAGTGTGTGCATGACCCTCCCTCGAGTAGTGGCATTGCTATTATGAACATCTCCTGCCCTGGAATGGAGAACACGATGGTCCTTTCGTAGCAATACACCGTCGCCCGATAACCTGCCAACCAATCCATACCCAAGATGACATCGTACCCCTCCATATCTAACACTAAAAGGTCCGCTGCTAAACTAAGTCTCCCAATCAAAATGTCCACACCCCGATAAATCGAGTGAATTGTAGCCCTGCTACCAACTGGCGACTCTACACACATTCGAAGACTACCCGCGGTCTCTAGTAGTCCGGCCCGTTTAGCAAAATTTAATTTAATGAATGAATGTGATTCTCCTGTATCAAAAAGAATACTACCCTCATAACCATGAATGAGAAACATACCCTCAACTACTGGCGGTGCTTGGTGCGTCGGGGGATTAGGAACATCCCGAATGTTATACACACGTCTGTAGTGCATCTGTCCATGCTGAGGTAGGGCGGGTGGGGCTAGTGCTGCTGGTGGTAATTGCCCCCGTTGCCCCTGTTGGGCCTCCTGCTGTTGACCTCTGCCCCTCTGTGGACACTCCTTCTTGAAATGTCCTGGTTGGCCACACACAAAATAGCGTCTCTAACCATCCCCCTGTCATTGGACCTGTTGGCCCTGACGCGGCTGGCCCTGGCCCTGCTAGCCTCCCCCATTGTTTCCTTGGCCCTGACGGCCCTGAGGAACTTATTGATGCTGATTCGAGCCCGGCTGCCCCTGCCTGAACCCCTGTCCTCCCTGTCAGAAACCACCAGGCTTAAACTTCTTAGCCTGATTCCCTTGCTGACTACTCGCCTGCTGTTGAGCACCACTTGTGTCACTACTAGTAACGGCCTTGCCCTGTTGGTTCGGTTCCCCTGTTCGCTTGTTCCCCTTCGCATGGAAGCGATGATCCTGACAGTGTACAAGTGAGGCATTAACGACGTCTGTATACGTCACTAACGCCGGATTCCCAATCAAGTGTTGCCTGATCCTCCAGGATAAACCGTCCATAAACCTCGATTTCTTCCGCTCCTCATCGCTCACCTCATTTGGCACAAAGTTTGCCAAACGGGTGAACTCCTCCTCGTAGTCTACCACTGATCGGTCACCCTGAACTAAATCACTAAATTTCTTTCTCATCTTAGTCTCTACTACTGGTGGAAAGTATTTGCGGTCGAACAACACCCAGAACTCTGCTATCGGCATCAAGTCTCCCTCCTCGGTTGTTGTAACTGACTCCCACCAATGTAAGGCTGCCCCTGACAGACGAAAGGTACCAAGCATCTGTTTCTATACCTCGGTACACTCTAGCATGCGCAGATGGCGCTGAATGTTCTTCTTCCAGTCATAAGCCTTTATCACATCTGTGCTACCCCGGAACTCAGGTGGGTGACCCTTCTGAAAGGTCTCCCTAACTCTCTGCCAAGATGGTGGCCCCACTGGAGCCTGAACTGCTGCTGCCACTAGAAGCGGTGCTTGGGGTTGTGGAAAGTGAGCTACCATAGTTCTCATTGCTGTTTCGACCTCCTAGGCCACTATCATTACAACCTGAGCAGTGGAAATCAATTCGGGTGGGGGTGGTGGTGGTGGTACATGTGGCTCCTGGTGAGCCTCCCTGATTTCATCCCTAGCCTCAGCCCTCTCTGCTCTCAGTCTCCTCGGTGGCATCTAAAACAGATTAAATCGCATAAGTACACAGTTTAGACAAAAATATTCACAGCAGAAATACGATATCTCACAAGCGGAAAATGAATCAACAGACCGAATAATAGGGCTCTACCACAAATGAGTGCTACGCTGAAACGTAGAAAGCCGCACAGATCATAAGGACCCTAGAACCTGATGCTCTGATACCATCTGTGACACCCCGCCTAATTAATCCCGGGTGATCAGTCCTAAATCAAGTTAGAAAAGGTTTCTCAGTTGGTCCATTCTTAGCATCACTGTCGTCTTTTCAATTACTAACCACCTAAGTGAGAAAAGTAGGCCGGTGCCAATTTTTATCTTTTAATTAATTAATTAAAACTCATGTGGAACATAAAATAATACACAATCACAATTAACTAAAATAACCATCCACAATTAAAATACTTAACCGAATAAACCATCGGTCCAATTATCCAATACAAGTAAAGATAAGAAGAAAATCTTAACAAGTCTAATACATGAACTGTGAGCGACATGTTCAGATAACTGCTAGAGAATTTCTACACGAATGAAAGAAGGAGGCGTCTATCAAAACCCCACAACATCCACATGTGCTGCAGCAAAGGATACCTGGAATAGAGTCAAGCCTGGCGCCCTTGTGGTTGGACACCTAAAAGGTTTTTAAATTTTTTTATAGCAAGGGTTAGTACCCAAAAACATTTGAAAATATTTGACAAATGATTAACTTGCAGTAATAAATAAACATGAATTCTCTTCATATTTTAGTTAGTGCCACACTCTCTTGAGGATTTCCTCACCTCTCCTCTAATGTGCACTACTAACGCTTCCATTTAATTTTCTAGGTCCTACACTCCTGACCCAATACTTATTTTAACCCTTGAAATTTACCTACTCTAACTGAGTATGCCTTAATTCGTGATTCTTAATTTATTATAAACGTCAAACTTAATTAAATCATTACCCTTTCTAATTTCATATAACATTCACACCCGTTATGCACATAATAAATTTTTCACTACGTATTAATTATCCCATATATAATTATTTACCTAATTACATATTTAATCATATTACAGTATTCACAAACATACTAAGATAACATTTAATACAAACTTTCGACCGAGTAAAAATACTCACAAAAAAAATATAAATTTTTCCAAGTGCTATCCCACTAGGTGTATTCACGTAACCTAGTTATCCAAGTTAGATTCGCTCACTAACTTAGTTTAACATTCGAATTGGAGGCGGTCATATTCCTTCCCTGAAAGTGAGATGTCCCTCACCCATATAACGGACCCTATGACCTGGGATTATACTCGTCCTACTCCTCAAGCTAGGGGATTCATCCACTACGTGCAACCTCCCCCTATAGCACTAGAGTATATACTAATAATATTCAATCACTGATATTAATGCGCACACACACACACACACACACTATATATATATATATATATATATATATATATATATATATATATATATATATATATATATATATATATATTGTCACACTCCGTACATATATATAAATATAAAATGTCCCGGCTACACCATGTACACAATCCGTAACATAAGCCTATTTCATTTATTAAGAGTTTATGGTCCAACTCTAATCATTAATTAATTCGCACATTAATTAATTAAGTCACCTTTGGTGTCGCCCCCACCATAAAATTGGACTTACTCTCGTAGTCCGAATCAACCTCACCCGAGTCTAAACTCCCGACTCCCAAAGTATTTAGCCTTTACCTAAATAAGATTTATCCCTCGGTATTCCTCAACCATTATCCCCAGACTTTTTCTCTAACTATATTTAATCCTTTCGAACCCTTCCCAAAAATTCAACCTTAGTGTATCACACCTAATTTCTCCAAAACCCAGCAAATTTAAATTATGATGTCACACTAAGTCGTCACGAAATTCTAATTAATTTTATTCACAATTAATTAGATTTAAAACCCATGTATAAATTTTCACCAAATTAATTCATGGAAAAAGATTAAATTAAATTTTCTTCATATAAAAGAATACTGGGCGAACTGTCAAAATCTGCCGACCTTCGATCGATCGAACCCAGACCTTCGATCGATCGATCGAGCAGGTCTTTAATTCTTCGCGAAGACAGATTCAGCCATGGACGATTTTCCCAAACCCTAGTTTTCTCTACCAGCAACCTTAAGCCCTCTTAACATTAATGCATGTTATAAACCTTATTAGGGACCTCCAGAATGTCCACCAACATTATTAATTCGTCCATTAACTACAATTTCTGTATTTGGGGAAAAATCCATCTTTAACCCTTTACCCATTTACAACCCAAGTTACATCATCAATTCCGTTTCTAATTATCCACATAACATCCTACCAGATATATATTAACATACAAATTTCAGATTTTTACATAGACCATTACCCAAATTCTGTAAATCAGATTATTATCTTCAAAATCAAATTTTGCCATTAACACCCAAAACGAATTTCCTTCAATACACACACCACATGAATATGAATCGAAATACATTTTTACATGCTACAGCAAGTTAACAATTGCCTTAAGGTTCGTAGAGTCTGAATTTGGAGATGAGTTCCAAGGTTGAAGATGACCCTTGTTGGCTCTCTTGTGATCCCCAAATCTGCCTTTAACTGTTGTTAGGGTTTCTTAAACTCACATCAGCCGTTTTATTATTTCTTCTAATTCATTAATTTACGTAAATCCAGTTTTTTGCCTAATGGGCCAAGCCTAAGTGACCCAAATGCCCCCGTGTGGGCCCGGTTATGTCTAAAAATGCCCCGTGACCCGTTTACTACCCCCGAATACACTTTTCCGACTATCTCGGCCCACCCGGACTCAACCGTACACTCAGAATTTTGTCATCTGAATTAATTTATAAAAATACTTATCCCCCCACCACTTTAGTCTATACCGACTCCCGGTTGAGATAAGTGCATACCCTGTCGTTAATACTCAAAATGACTTAAATAAATAATTACTATTCACTTAGTAAATAGATTACCAGAATTATTAACCATTTACTCCCCGATTAATATTTAAATAAAATTTCCCTAATTAATTCAATTAAAATTACGACTCACAAGTAATTTTCAATTCTCGAATTAGTTACATATTTAATGCATGAAAAATGTGGGGTGTTACAATCAACAGGTATTTCATTAGCATGAATACACAAAAAATATTTATTACAACCTATGTCAGGGCCCTCTTGAGGACATCGACGTTCATCGTATACTTCACCCCCTTGAATAGGAGTGTATTGCCAGTTCTCTGAAATAACCCCATGATCAAAATAATTCTAATTGGAGGCAAATTGACAACTAGGGCTCTATTTGCAAACCTCGTCTTCAAATAGTATGTACTGTCATTGGTGACCCATTTGTCACAAAACATAATTTTAGGGATTCTGATATGGGTCGCATGAATTTGGTTAAGCTTATGGATCCCATTAATTATCCTCCAAGTATTGGGGGTTACTCTCACAGGTAGAACGTCAAAATGTTGGTAGAATTTTAAGCAAACACGGTTTGGGGGAAAGTAAAGCCGCACTCAACTATGAACAATGATGGAATCCAATGACCCTGAGACAAAGATAAGACATCAACAGGAGGGCTGGAGCACTCTAAATCTACCCAATATGGTATATTCCATTCCCTCCTAAATTCTTCTTGAGAATCAATATGAATAATATAAACCATGATTCAAGAAGAAAGAAAAGAAGGAAAAATAAAGAATTCTTACAGAAACTTAAGGATTCAACAAGAACTGTCAAAAGAGATGAAGAACGACAGCAAACGAGAACTCAAGAGTTGAAAGATAGCTGCTGCAGTTTGAAATTTTAGGTGTAAAGAAAAATCGGGAAAATTCATCACCTTTTATAATTTGCCTCAAAAAAAGTGAACGCAATGATTAAATGTAGGGACAATTGACATTCCAACGGCTTCAAAAATCAGATAATGAAACATACTCATTTACCCTTAGGCGATTCGTCAAAATTCAAGTTATATTCAAACTATATTCAAAATTTCTATCTTCAAATGGTACGAGTCAAATTTCACAAGTGTGGTAAGTCGGTTGCCATCCAAGTATTATGAAAATATCTCGAGCTATACCTTGGAGAAAGTGCTATTTACTTTCATGCAAGCATCAAGCATAGAACATTAGGGGCTTATGTTGATACAAAAAAATATCCATCTACATGGACCAATCGAAAATAAACATTTGTTCTCCTACGTGGCCTTAATATCAGTCAGTTGGTAACAGCCTAGCAAGGAATGCCGACCAACACAAGGAATACCGACCAAGTATTGAGAAGGCTGACCAACAAGATCAGTAAAGGTTCAACGTATCAAGATTCATAGTTTGTACAACTAACCGTCATATACATTTTGTAAGGATGTAAATGCTTAATATATAAATGCATTACATCCCTTGACATTCCAACCCTTGGCCTCTAGGTCATTATAAATACATTGTATCTCTTCCACAAAAGGGAAGAACACAAGAAAGCCATATATTGCAACGATTAATATTAGAACAGTGGATGTAAACCTTGATACATAGCTGAACCACTTAAAAATATTGTGTTGTGGTCTTTCTATTTTCATATTTTATCTATGATTAAAGAATTAGATCTAGTCTAGTTTTTTATATTAACATTTAGAATGAGTTTACCATTATCCCCATTGCTTGTGGTTATCGACCAAATCATTCCGCGGTAGCGTCTCTTCAAAAACACATCATTAAGAAACAAAACATCCATGCAGTACTGAAATCTACAAATGGGTCCTGCGAATCTTATCAAAATTCTGTTGAATAATTTATTTTGGTTCCAAATCGAGAATGCAATGTGATCCGAAATTTTACTGCAAGAGAAGTTCCCCATAATCATTGACTAGTGCATATAAACCTTTTCATCACCATGCAAATCAATAACAATGATCTCTTTCCCATGCCATGCATGATGACTGTCTATATTAAGATCGTAGTTCTTCTTCATATTATTGGCCGAGGGTATCCCTTATCCTAGACGAGGTTTCAACTCTACTTCCCCCAGGGGGTCATACTAAAGATAGGGGTCAGATGGGTTGGCCGCATCATTGGCAACCCAGTTAGGATGACAGGACGATAGTAGGACAGTACAACCTTAGAAGGCCGACCCCACTGTTAACTCCAATGGCTTGAGTCAGTCAAAGCTCATGGAAGACGAAAACCTCCTCTTGGGGTAATCCAAGAAACTGGATGACCCTATGAGGGGCCGACAGTAGGAAGCCTACACAACAGGATCCAACATGCCAACATCTATCCTCAGTCTCGACCTATCATCGTAAGCTTAGGATGACATCACTATAGCACATGATTTGGGAGATGCGTGGGACAGTGCGCGTGGGACTCACGTATCACGTGGGCTAGACCGTTATAATAATATTATCCCCTCATGTGAGGGAATATTATGTCATCATTAACCATAAGTGACCAATCGAGTTGTTAACAGGGGATTGGCTAAATCATCATTAACATGCTCCATGCATGTTTGGGGGGGACACTACTCCCCCCAAGCCCTATATATGCTTGTCGTCCTCAACCTTGTAAAAGGATAGATCATAAAAACCCTTGTAAACACTCTGCTAGCACACACAGTAGAAAGAGAGAGAGAGAGAGAGAGAGAGAGAGAGAGTGTATGTTTACGAGAATTGTATCCAAGGCCATTAATGCCCATATTTAGTGGATCACACACTCAGAGTGGATGCAAGCCTACTATACATCATTTCCTTCGCTCCTCTTATCCGCATCCCCTTCTGTATATTTATGCACATATTTAACTCTGTTGTTGCCATTGTTGTTAGTATTTGAACTCATCACCTCTTATCTGGTGGTGCTGAATCTTAGCATCATCAGTTTGGCATCATCTGTGGGAATGAGAAGCTATCTCTTCCTTTTTTACAGTCGAAACTCACCGAAGACTCTGGTGCTTAACCATCTCTCCCCCGTTGTGTGGATCCATTTCACCATTGAAAGAGATCCATTAAGGTTCTCAGGCTCACCAGTCGTTTAATCATCCAGCTCTTCGTAGCTCAAGCATATGGCACCGGAGTTATCACCAACACTCCCAATGTCGGGCATTGGAGGACCTAGTTCTAGCCAAGTACCACCCCAGTCCGAAATGGCTGAGGTGGAATAAGCCTTGAAGTCCTTGGCTGCAATGCAGCAAACAATGAAGGAGTAGTTTACGACTCTTAGCCAAAACATACTGAGACCACCCGGAGTCTCACCATAAATGATTACTCTGGTAGCTACACCAGGGAAACATGAGGCTAGGGGACCACCCCAGTCCCCGTGCAAAGACTTACCACCCCCTCAACGGTGGAGGGATGCTGCTGACCCCCGGCGTCTACACCTGGGGAGGCAAGGGAACCCCTGCTCGGAGGATAGGTATGATGATGTGGAAGTAGAAGAGGCTCTAATAGATTGTTGGGAGCCGTATGAGGTGTATAAAAATACTATAAGACCCATCCAGTAGAGCAGAGAGAAGTGAATGAGGTAGAATCCTGACGATCGCCCGAGAGGCTCAACTTTTGACCGTCTAAGCAGAGAGTCGACCTTTGAGAGGCTGGATCCAGTAAATGAAATGAGGGGAAGATTGTCCATATCAAGAAGTCTTACAAGGTCCAGAAGAGAGGGAGTAGGAGGCCGACCCCATAGACAGGACGACGGTCATGGAAAGATGAATAGCCGACACAGATCGACCGCAGAAGAACCCTCAGTTCACCCCAGAGAAGCGGCATGGGATAACATTGGCCAAGACGACCCTATGAGGCCATGGAACGATTAGATTCAAAGGTTGGAGGATAAAATTGGTGATATCCTGAAAAGTTGAGACCTTCTTCAAAGAGAATACTCCATAAGCTCTCCCTTTGTGGCAAAGATAGTCAACTTCCCAACGCCATCCAAGTTTAAGCTGAAAAAGTTGTTACTTAAGCGGTTTAATACAAGATTAAACTATTGAAGTAACTCTGAACTATTTTTTGAAGAAACTCTTTTCTTTAAAAAAAAGGATTAATCACAAGATGTGTTTAATAAAACATGAACAAGATTAGTTCAATATTTTATAACTAGTTTTGAAAAACAAAACTAAACGGTTTAAATCAGCACACCAGTAAGAATGAGATGAGGAGATGTAGAAAGATTAAGAACAAGGCCTTTTTAACATGGTAAAACATCACCCAACTGAGGAAACATTTCGGTGACTTCTAAGTCACAAACCAAAAATCCACTAAAACAAAATATACAAGTTAGAAACTATATAACACACATGCAAACTAATCCGACCTATACAAGTTTAAAAATGTACCCACTGGTTTAATTCTACCTTTTTTGCAATTCTGAAGTTGATGTGGCTTTCCCAATTTGCTAACTTCTCTACTTTGTTCCAATCTTTACGTCGACTCTTGTAGATACAAGATCTTAAAACCAACACTTATGTGTTGTAGTGTCAAGTGTTTATGACAGTGTTATAACATATGCATGCACACACACACACACTTATTTATACAAACAAGTCCTAGCAAATTATAGATCAGATCTAAATGATGTTATTTTCAGTTTCTCTCTTCTTTTGAAACAAAAAGACTTTTTTTGACCTTTCAAATAATCCCAGAATCCAAGGATACCTTGCTCGAAAGACAGTTCAGGATCTTAATCAATTTCAGAGGGTTTTGAAAATATTTTTGAAATTGAAAACTGCCAATTACGATTCCAACTAGGTCAATAGTCTTGTTTCATAAGAAATAGAAACAGAAAATAGATTTGTTGATTCTAATGTTTTGAAAAACTTTTACAGAACAATAATAAAAAAATGTGATTTCTCAAGAGGAGAAACTAAAATATGCAGATTTAAGTGTAATATGACATGCAATAATCAAATCTGCTGTTTCTATGAAAGAGAAATAGAGATCTAACATGAAATGTCTAAGTTGGAAACAAGATCTCGATCTTAGAGGATAAAACCTCAAACAACCTTCAAACCTCCACCAACAACACACTCAAACACTCAGGTAAAGTATTTAGGATAAAATGTTTAAGAAAAATGAGTTTAGGGTTTGAAATGGGTTAGGGTTTCCCTCTGGTTTCTCTCTTCTCTCTCTTGTCTCTCTTCTCTCTTCTCTTTTTTCCCTCTCTTCTCTCCCTATTTAGACGAACTGCCAAAAGTTCCCAAATGCTTAGGTTAAGCCTGCTTATATAGTAGGCTAGGAAGGATCGAGAAGGTTGGTGCAAATCTAAGGGATGAGATTTGGTCTTGGCCTTTTGACTTTGATCCAACGGTTAAACATCAGCGGTGAATTAAACGCACGTTGATAGGTCTATAGAGGTTCATAGGGATTGGGATAAAAACACATGCAGATCATTGATTAAATTGATTCAAAGGCTGAGATCATGTACAAGATATGAGTTTACCAACAAACGCAGATCAGGGCGATATAATGCTCATAGCTGTAAGGCTGAGATGAGCTCACACACGCGTGTTTTCAAAATAATTACACACGCACCTTGAATTCTCAAGCGCATTCGGATTCTACCCAAATCAACTTTCAGATATGAAAAACATAAAACCAGTAATTACAAAATGACCTGAAAATCTTTTTAAACCAAATTTTAATTTCCAAAAAATTATTTAAAAATTATTAAAAATTCCTAAAAAATTATTAAAATCAATTTAAATGGGATTAAACACACACAACTCACACACAATCAAATAATATAATATATGAACAATTTATGCAACCCTAGAGTGTGTGATTGTGATTTATACCTTCAATTCAATCAAGTGTGGCTTAAGAAGAAGATTCTGAGGAACTTTAGTATATAGGGAATGGGACTCTAATTTGGTCACAATTTCCAAACTAGATGAGCACTTATACAATGTACACTCAAGCGAGTCAAGAGTATAAGGTGCTTCAATCTCCCCCTTTGGAAATATGAGACAAAATCTCCTTTGAGTCCTCTAGGACCCGAAGGTCTACAAAGAAATAAGGAAAAACCTATTCCTATTCAAAAATTCTATCTACCCATTTCCTAGAAAGAGAAAATTACATAACTCAACTAATTATAAACCAATACCCTAATAAAAACTGTTGAAGACAACGGTATAGATTCCTGTAAATAATGCTAAGATCAAGATTTTTAGAAATAAGTGCAAGAAAAAATATGAACTCATAAGACTCAAAATACTCCCCCATTTTGTCTCAAATGGACAAAGAAAAAAAAACTTAAGTCATAGGAGTTTATTCAGCACACACCATTCCTATCAATTTTCGCAAAACAAGAAATATATTGTAATCCAAAGGTGTGGTAAACATATATGTGAGATGCAAATCAGTAGGAAAATAATTGATTTTTAATTCCTTAGTCTCAACTAATTCACGTACAAAATGATGTCTAATGTTTATATGTTTAGTTCGTGAGTGTTGAACAGGATTTTTAGAGATATTGATCGCGCTTTGATTATCACAATAGAGATATAGTTGATCTTCTTGAATAACATAATCATTTATCATTTTCTTAAGCCAAAGTAATTGAGCACAACAACTACCAACGGCTATGTATTTAGATTCAGTTGTGGACAACGAAGTGCAGTTTTGTTTCTTACTACTCCAACCTATCAAATTGTTACCGATATAGTAACACGCTCCTGATGTGCTCTTACTATCATCAGTACACCCTGCCCAATCGTCATCAATGTATCCTATTATAGTACTAGGATTATCATTGGTGTACCAGAGTTTTAAATTTAGAGTGCCTTTTATGTATTTTATAATTCTTTTTATGCATACTAAGTGGCTCCCTTCAGGATTATTTTGATAACGGGCACACACGGAAACTGCATACATAATATCAGGATGCGAGGCAGTAAGGTATAGTAAAGTTCCTATCATACTATGATATAGAGTAGGATCTATGGATTTCCCATTCTCATCCTTAGGTAATTTGACCATAGTACTCATGGGAGTTTTAGCATCTTTTGCACTTTGAAGCCCGAATTTTTTGACAATCTCTAAAGCATATTTCGATTGCGACACAAATAAACCATATGAATTCTGTTTGAGTTGAGAAATTGTAACTCCCCCATAAGAGACATTTGAAATTCTTTATGCATAAATTCAGAGAAAGATTTAACTTCTAAGGGGGATGTTGATCCAAAAATGATATTATCAACATAAACTTGAGCTATAATAATATGTTTGTCAAAATGTTTGACAAATAGGGTTTCATCATTTCCACCTCTCTTAAACCCTTTATCTAAGAGAAAATTGCAAAGGCGCTCATACCAAGCTCTGGCGCTTATTTAGGCCATACAAAGCCTTTTTAAGACGATAAACGTGGTTCAGATACTAAGGGTCAATAAACCTTTTTGGTTGTTCGACATGGTCTTTTCAGTCAAGATTCCATTAAGAAAGGTAGATTTGACATCCATTTGGTAAAGCGTAAATTGTAAGTAACAAGCTATTGTAAAGAGAAGACGAACAGATTCTAAGTGAGTAATATATGTGAAAGTCTCATTAAAATATATTCCTTTAATTTGAGAGTATCCTTGACCCACTAGTCTGGCTTTGTTTCTAATGATTATCCCACTTTCATCAGATTTATTTTTAATTATCCAACATATGCCAATAACCATTTTACGATCAGGCATAGGTACAAGATACCAAACATCATGAATGACAAATTGAAGAAGTTCTTCCTGCATGGAAAAAATCCAATGAGGGTCATTCAATGCCTCATTTACATTCTTTGGTTCCTCATGGGAAACAAACACATGCATAATGAGCATAGTTTCTTAATTAAGATCTTGTACGTACATGCTCACTAGGGTTACCAACAACGTTATCTATGGGATGATCTTTAGAAACCCAATTATGTACTTTAGGTGTCTCAATTGGTAAAGAATCATCTATTTCTGGAGAGTCATTTTCAAAAACATTTTTAGACTCTTCCATAATAGTTGGTTCTCCAGTCTTACTCTCAACAGTAGTGTCAGTACAATAACATTTATGGATTCGATTAAGGTCTTTATGTGAAGATTATAGACACGTTATGCTCTACTATCAGAAGAATATCCTAGAATGATAGCTTTATCTCCACAAGTCTCGAATTTGGATAAGTGTTCTCTGTCTTTATTGACATAACACGTAATACCAAAGGTTCTAAGGTATTTAAGATTGGGCTTTTTCCCATACCATAGTTTGTAAGGAGTTTGTTTAGAATTATTCCTAAGAGAGACCCTATTGATAGTGTGACAAGCGATACGAATAGATTCAACACAAAAATATTTAGGTAAGCACTTGGCATGAATCATAAAACGTTCCATCTCTTGAAGAGTACAATTCTTTCTCTCAGCAATTCCATTTTGTTTAGTAGTTTTAGGAGCACTAAATTCATGTTTATAACCATTATAGTCACAATATTCTATAATACCAGTATCTATGAATTCTCCACCTCGATCACTACGAATTCTCTTTACTTGAGTGTCCTTCTCATTTTCAATTCGAAGTAAGATTTTTAAAAAAGTTCTAAAAGTGTCAGACTTTTGTTTTAAGAAGGCTAACCAATTAAACGTGGTGAAGTCATCAACCATAACAAGAATGTAACTGTGTCCACACTGACTAACAGTTCGAGAAGGACCCATTAGGTCGATATGGATGAGCTCCAAGGGTTTAGAGGTAAGGATATCTTTAACTTTCTTATGAGGTGCCTTAAAAAATTTTCCTTCCTGACAAGGACCAAAGACAATGTTAGAAATATGTTTGATCTTTGGAATTCATCTAAGTAATTCTTGTGAAGAGAATCTACTATGGTTATCGTAATTTATGTGACCCATCCTATTATGCCATATTTCATTGTTATCCATTCTGGCAATGTTATAGACCTCAGTACAAGTCTGGACAGTATAACAATGATCGGGAGTCTTGAGTCCTGTAAGAATGCACTCACCTTTTTCATTTAAAATTTTGCAATTATTCTTTGCAAAGGTGACATTATCGTTTGAGTCACAAAATTGCGAGATACTAAGTAGATTGGCCTTAAGACCTTTTACTATAAGAACATTTCAAGAACAGGCATTCCTTCTTCTTGAAGTGTTCCTTTACTAATGATTTGAGATGATACACCATCACTAAAAATGAATTTTCCCCCAGCATAGCTGGTTTTGTTTAAAAGTTTTGTATCATCACCAGTCATGTGCTTTGAACACCCAGAGTCTAAATACCAACCAGATGGAGTGTGTTCATCTTTTAAAGCATTAATCACAATATTACACTTCATTTGGGGCAATTGCTCATTTTTCTAACCCAAATAGCTCTTGTTTTCATTTTGCGCTTATTTTCTCTCATTTGATAAAATTTGCGAGCATTAGATTTTTGTTGAAAAATATTTTGTGCATGAGTTTGAATTTTATGGAAAATATGAGAATTTGGTTAGTAAAGTGCCTTGTTTTCCTTCTTGGAAATTATCTTTTAGGTTTGGTCTTTCTCTTTCTATAGTTAAAGTTTTTGACTGGTTGTCTAGGCATGACATAATTGTTACGGCTTCTACTAGAATAGTTAAAGTTCTGGTATAGGGGAGTATTTCAGACAGGTTTTACTAAACGTCTAGATTAGCAAACTTCAAAAGAATGACAGTATATGTCATCGTAAGAGAAATGTAGATTGCTTGAAGAGGCTATATCCTTAGGAAAGTGTCTAAACATAGGTTTCATGGAATTTTGATGTTGATCCTTATTCCTAGGGACTACAGTTTGAAAAGGAGAATTACTCTTCCTAATCTGGGGGCAGACGTATTTAGCCTTAGGTTGACTATCACACTTAGAGTAACTTGATTCCCCAATATCAAACTTTTGTTGTTTTTCATCAAACTCATCTTTTAGTGAATGAAAATCTGGGAAAGTTTCTACAGGTCTTTTGCCTCCGGACACAAACTTGATTAATTCAAAGTTTTTATTTTATCTCTTTAACTGTAGGCAAAATCATATTCCAGTTCGATCATCAGAATTGGATTTTGAGTCAGCAACAAAACAATCAAAACAGTTGGAGTTATTTTCAAATTTCATAGATTTTTTAAAATAGTTGATATCTTTTTTTTAGATTGTTCCACTTCTAATAATGTCCCTTTATTATTTTTCTCCAGAGTTTCATTTGTTTCAATCAATTCTTTCAATTTTTGATCAAAAATTTTGACTTTATTTTCATGAGTTAGACATTAGGTAGTATACTCTTCAGCGTTAAGTTTGACCATTAGACTTAGGTCTTCTAGTTTCTTAGCAACTTATTTCACTATCTTCTCTAGTCCAGAACCTTTCTTTAAAGTTTTGGCATAAAGTGTGTGAACATCAGGAAGGTCTTCAATGTTTGAATCATTAAGTGTAGTGTGTGAAATGACCCCTAAGGATTCATTTCTTGAACTCACACACACATTGACATCGTCATTATCGTTTTCCCTTTGACTCACACACCCCGTAGTAGAACTAGCATTGTTCTTAGAAATTAAAGCATCTAAACCAATAACAGCATGATTCATAATAGCAGAGGTAGAGCTAATAACATTATTCTCATACATAGGCACACGCATATCATCATTATAGACTATCGTAGCAAAGAAAGACATGCAAGGATCAAACACATTAGATGACTCGGGTTCCTCATTATCAGAGTCACTTGAATCATCCCATGTCTTGCAAATGTTGGCCCTACTATGTTTATTGGTCGTGTTCAGTTTAACTCTACAGTCTTGTGCTATATGACCCAATTTTCCACATCTAAAACATTCAATGTTCTTGAAGTCTTTGTTAGGTCTCGTATGAATGTCCTTGTGATGTTTGTCTTGACCTTTCTAATGAGGTTTGTGGTTAGAATGAGTTGGATAAATTGGCTTACCTTTTCTGGTTGCCATTTTATTTCTAAATTTGATAATTTTCTTAAACTGTTGTGACATCAAGGCAATTTGATTATCCAAACTATTTATATCACATTCCTCATCAGAGTCATTATTAGGAATACTAAGCTCCGGTTTCATCATCTTAGAGGAAAAACTCAAATTAGAACTAGTTTGCTTCCTATGGGACTGGGTCAATTGTTTCTTAAATTCTAATTCCATTTCCACAGTTCTCAGTTTACTACTGAGTAATTCAGGAGTGAGATTTTGGTCACTCATTTCCTCAATAGCATATCTTTTGTTATCAAATCTCTGTGGTAATGATCTTAGAATTTTAGAGACAATTTCATGTCTATCATAAGTTATCCCATTAGCATGCAGTTTGCTCACAATATCAGTCAAATTCATGTAGAAGTCATCAAATGACTCAGAGTCAGAAATGATTAAAGAGTTAACTACTGGATAAGCATCTGTGTTTTAGTAGCCTTAACTCTAGCTTCACCTTCATGTGCAGTAACCAAAGTATCCCAAGCTTCCTTAGAAGTGGCACAAGATGAGATCCTTTTATTATTTCGAGAAACTTGCTTCTCTTATTGAGTGAATTCACTTAACACTTTCTTAATCCTCTCATTACTTCCTTCAGTGGCTAGTTTAGAAGGATAAGTTTGACATTTTCAACAATATCCCAGACATCATCTCCTAAGGTTCCTTGTATGAAAGCAACCATCCTAAGTTTCCAGTAAGCAAAGTTATTTCCATCAAAGAGAGGAGGTTTGGTCAAGTTACCAAATCTTTCATTTTTCTCGTCCATTGTTTGATTTTAAGAAAATAATTTCAGAAACACAAGATCTTTAAAAAAATCCATAGCTCTGATACCAATTGAAAAAGCTGTTACTTAGTTCGTTTAATACAAGATTAAACTATTGAAGTAACTACGAACTGTTTTTTGAAGAAACTATTTTCTTTAAATAAAAAAATATTAATCACAAGATGTGTTTAACAAAACATGCACGAGATTAGTTCAAGATTTTATAACTAGTTTTGAAAAAAAAAACTTAACGGTTTAAATCAGCACACCAGCAAGAATGAGATGAGGATATGTAGAAAGATTAAGGACAATGCATTTTTAACGTGGTAAAACCTCACCCAACTGAGGAAACATCCATGGTGACTTCTAAGTCACAAACCAAAAATCCACTAAAACAAAATATACAAGCTACAAACTATATAGCACACATGCAAACTAATCAAACCTATACAAGTTTATAAATGTACCCATTGGTTTAATTCTAACTTTTATGTTGTTCTGAAGTTGATGTGGCTTTCCCAGTTTGCTAACTTCTCCACTTCATTCCAGTCTTTACGTCGACTCTTATAGATTCAAGATCTTAAAGCCAACACTTTTGTGTTGTAGTGTGACAAGTGTTTGTGAAAGTGTTCTAACACATGCATGCACACACACACACTTATTTATATGAACAACTCCTAGCAAATTACAGATCAGATCTAAATGATGCTGCTTTCAGTTTCTCTCTTCTTTAGAAATAAAAAGACTTTATTTGACCTTTCAAATAATCCCGGAATCCAAGGCTACCTTGCTCGACAGATGGTTTAAGGTCTTAATCAATTTCAGAGGGTTTTGAAAATATTTTTAAATTAAAAATCGCCAATTGCGATTCCAACTAGGTCAATAGTCTTGTTTCATAAGAACTAGAAATAGAAAATAGATTTATTGATTCTAATATTTTGAAAAACATTTATAGAACAATAATCAACAAATGTGATTTCACAAGATGAGAAACTAAAATATGCAGATCAAAGTGGAATATGACATGCAATAATCAGATCTACTGTTCTATGAAAGAGAAATAGAGATCTAACACGAAATGTCTAAGTTGGAAACAAGATATCGATCTCAGATGATAAAATCTCAAACAACCTTTAAACCTCCACCAATAACATACTCAAACACACATGTATAGTGTTTGGGATGAACTATTTAAGAAAAATGAGTTTAGGGTTTGAAATGGGTTAGGGTTTCTCTCTCCTCTCTCTTTTCTCTTCTCTCTCTTCTCTCCCTATTTAGACGAACTACCAAAAGTTCCCAAATGTTGAGGGGACGCCTCCTTATGTAGTAGGATAGTAAGGATCGAAAAGGTTGGTGAATATCTAAAGGTTGAGATTTAGTCTTGGACTTATGACTTTGATCCAACGGTTAACCATCAACGGTGATTTAAACGCACGTTGATAGGTCTAGAGAGGTTTAGAGGGATTGGGATAAAACACATGCAGATCGTTCATTGAATTGATCCAAAGGCTGAGATCATGTACAAGATTTGAGTCTACGAACAAACACAGATCAGGCCGATATAATGCTGACAAGTGTAAGGCTGAGATGAGCTCTCACACGCGTGTTTTCAAAATAATAACACACGCACCCTGAATTCTCAAGCGCATTAGGATTCTACCCAACTCAACTCTCAAGTATGAAAAACATAAAACTAGTAATTACAAAATCACCCCAAAATCTTTTTAAACCAAATTTTAATTTCCAAAAAATCATTTAAATATTCCCAAAAAATGATTAAAATCAATTTAAATGGGATTAAACACACACAAGTCACACATAATCAAATAATACAATATATGAACAATGTATGCAACCCTAGAGTGTGTGATTGTGATTTATACCTTCAATTGCATCAAGTCTGGCTTAAGAAGAAGATTCTGAGGAACTTTGTTATCTAGGTAATGGGACTCTAATTTTGTCACAATTTCCAAACTAGACGAGCACTTATACAATGTAGACTCGAGTTAGTCAAGAGTATAAGGTGCTTCATAAGTGTAACACCCCACGATTTTAGGACTGAGAAATTTAATTTTTGGAGAAATGAAATTTCTTTAAATTGGAGAATTTTAAAATTTTGAAATCGAAGTCCAAAAATTGGGGACATTTTAAACTTTGTCAGATGAGGATTCTGAGTGCGCCATTGGTTCCGGATGGGTCTAGATAGTCAAAATGACTATCATTGGGTTTTATTTCGATTCCGAAATATTTTTGAGTATGTTTGACTCGAATTGGACTAAAGGAGTCATTTAAAGTATGTATAAACATTTAAAATTGGGATTATTATTTTAAAGGCTTAAGAGGCTTACGGATCAAGCCTTATCATTTGAGAGAAATAGAAATAGAAAGAAAAGAGAAAGGAAGAAAGGAAGAGAGAGAGGAGAAAAAGCTTGGAGATTCCGGCCCAAATGCGATCCCGGGGACGATCCAACCTCTACAATTCGAGGCAAGTGTTTAATCTTTCTAATTAATTCATTTGTGTATTTTATTTCATAATTTGTGGATAAGAAAATTGGATTTGGGGTATTTATAACAAAACCTAGATTTTGAAGATTTAATCTTAAAATTGATGTTTATATATGGGTTGATGGTGTAGAAATGGTTGGGATCAACTTTGGATTTTATTTATTAGCCTAGAATCATGATATGATGATGGTTTAGGGGCTAAAAGTGAAATTTTAGGGTTTATAATTCGTGGGTTTAATGGAGAAGAAGAGACCTTTAGGGTTTTGCAGACCCGAATCGATTCGTCCCTTAAGCGAAACGATTCGGCTTAGGCAAAAATTGGCAGGTCTACATGATCGAATCGATTTGAACCCAAGGTGAATCGATTCGGATTGAGATAGAGTCCCAAATCCTTTCGACTGAATCAATTCGCAGTTGGAGCGAATCAATTCTCCCTTGAGACCGAATCGATTCGGGCCAGGTCGAATCGATTCGAAAAAAGGGTTGTTTTGTGAATTTTCTCTAGAATGATTTCTAACCCTTTTTGGTTGGGTTTATTTATTTAGGACATGATTATATGATGTAAAAAAGATGTTTTGGAGATTTATTAAAAGTTTCTCTCGTGATGGGACCGCGGGTACTTATCGAGTTATTTTGGGGACTTATATCCATATGTATTGGAGAGGGTCATATTGATATAGTGGGGAAATCTCATTGAGAACGGGAGATCTATGTAGGGGTCATAAAGGTGCCTGGTTCTGATGTAAGGTTAAGGTCCCTTCGAGAGAGTGGTGAGAGTACGATATGAAATCGTAGGCCAAGGTTGTGCCAAATCCTTATAGTAATTAGGATTCTATTGAGATTAAGAATTGGGGATCGACGATAGAGAGAGTGGTCGCGATCCTTAGTAATGTTTGACTCGAGGAATAGATTGTAAACGCAATAAGATTTAAGGGCTCATAAGAATAATTGAACCATAGTCCGGATAATGATTATATGTATCGATGTAGTATTTCTCTAATAGTGATGGGATCGTGAGACGAATTTAAGATTGAGTTTGAGGTTTATAGACTAAAAGTTATGTGCATACAAATGGTCGAATTAGTACTAGAGATATTGATGTACTTTAGAATATAGATGAGAAGTGTAGTGATTGTTACCTACAATCAACTTTGGGTGATAACCTTAATGTTGGAGATGTATAGATATGTTGGAAGATTATTTATATCATTATGAAAATGGACGCATATGCTTCAAGTGTGGGATCGTATTCACATAACGAATTAAGATAATATAATTGAAGTGATGGTTAGTATATTGAGGAATGTAGACGCCAATAGGCGAGTTTATAAGTTTCTTACATACAATGAGAGATAGTATGTATGTATGTTTGTATGTATATATATTTGTATAGATATGAATGTATGTGTATACTCATGGCATGAATATCTAAACCGTATATGAAGGTTTAGTTTTATGATGGAATTATATGGATGTATATATATTATGCATGTGAATGATATATATACTTATCTGGTTAAGCATACCCCACACATGTTATCATTGGGAAGTTTTCGCGATTGAGGGTGAGCACCTTGGCTCGATGAGCAGAGTGTGGATATTCCCCAGGTCATATTCATTCGTTGTGTTATTATGTGATTTACATTTTTTTGGAATGAGACGTGGTGGGTATGTTTCGTCTCATTGCCGATTAGGATCTATGGCCGCTTCTCGGATGTTGTGTGTATGAGTTTATCACGAGGTGGGTTTCGTTTAGCTCCACCAGGCGGTCCCCAGTATGCTATGTGGGTTGGGCACTGGGAAGATGATAGCATGGTGCCGTATATTGGTGATATATATAGTCAGTTATATTATGCGTATGGCCATTGTACATCATATGTGGTATGCACACTTGGCTATGGGAATGAATGATTGTATATATATGTATGTTTAGAGTAAATACATATATACTTATACATATCCTATAGGTGGAAGTATGTAAAGGTTCTATTTGTACATCTTAGGTGATATTGGTGTACTAGATTGTTGGGGGTTGATTTATCGCAATTAAGGAATATTTCGGTTACATCATCCCAAGGATATTTATTGGAGATATTGAGGTCACTCTTAGAGAGTAATCTAATTTCAGTAGTTGTTGAAATAGAAATTGTGTAGATGACATAATGGATCCCTACCATCAATGTGGTCAAGGAGTAGTGTATTGGGGGGGTTCCTTGTTTGGATTTCTCTTTGCGAGACGCCCCACGCACGAAATACGGTGCCAAGTTGAGAGTAGAGAGAAGTTTTTTCTTTAGTACTTGTAGGTATCAATAGTATGATTGTGTAGACGACATGATGGATCCCTACTATCGACATTGTCATGGAGTAGTGTATTGGGGGGTCCTTGTTTGGATTTCGCTTTGCGAGACGCCCCACGCACAAAACATAATGCAATTTGGAGAGTGGAGAGAAGTTTTGTCCTTATTAATTTGTATTCTTGTTATTTAGAGATTAAATTATATGGTTGAAACCTAATCTTATGGGGTAACGTATTAAGAATTATAACTGATTAAAATATAAACCGAAATCAATTAATCCTAATATGGCACATATGTGTAAAAATAATTTAGTGTGATTAGAATGGGAGGGATTCCAGGGGATTGTTAAAAGATAGGTTGTCCTTATGGGTAGGGTAACTTAAGTAAGAATTCAGGACATGAATAGGTGCGCGCTATTAGATTGGAGGTGAGTTTGGGTTTTCACGAGAGTGCGACTCCACTTTAATTATGAAATAAGTGCATTTATATTTATTATGCACGGTTAACACACTTGCTAAATATTTTTACACCTCGGGCTCTGACCCGTTTATATTTCTCTCCTGCTATATATATATATATATACAGGTGTCCTATCACAGGGATACCAGATGCTTTTCTATCCAGAGTCTCGGGAACCGTAATAGGTGCGGACTGTTGTGGGACTTAGATTGTAGTCGCTTCCAATTTCTTTGTAAATCTAGATTGGACTCATTGTGTACTCCGGGATTACTTTAGAGTTATTTATAATTGTTTATATTTTCTTCCCATGAATGTTGTACTGTCTCTGACTCGACAGCTTATTCGGGTATATTCATTTGTATATACTCATTTCATGTTATACTAGCATTTTCTTTCATCATCATACTTGTGCACTCTACATTTATTAGTAGCTGATAGTGTTGGTTTGTTGTTTGTTGCTTATTTTATTTAAATTTTGGCATCCGCTTTTAATAGTTTCGGGTAGTTAGCCTTATACTATTTAGTATTGTCAGTTGATGTTGAGACTGAGCCATCTGAGATACCTGATTTAATGTAGTATAACGCTGGCCACCCGTTATTATTTTAAGCGGGTTGTCACAGATGGTATCAGAGCATCAGGTTCTAGAGTCTTTAGGATCTGTGCGGGTTTTCTGTGTTCTTCCATCGACGTTCTTGACATAAATCCCTACTAGTAGGATTATTGTATTCACTACGTTTATCTTCTTCTGCGAGATGTACTCGCTCGAATGACGTTCCGACACAGTTGATTTCATTTCAGACGTCACCGAGAATAAGTTAGTTGGGAAATGGCAAGATGAGAGATGTAATACCAGTAACTGATTTTGGGTACGTTTTGATTTGAGGTATTTCTTTCCGTGATTAAGGCAGAGATAAGAAGGATAATTTTATGATCGATAAGGTAAGTGCTGATGAGGAGAGAATAGGGAGCCCTTGGGAGGTTTAGATTTAGAAATTCTTCAACATTTGTTAGGAAACCTGGTGTGAGTGATTTTTATCGATGTGAGGTGTGTGAAGTTGTCCCCATATTGGGAGTATTGCCTTCTGGGAGGAGGGAGTGAGCAAGTGTGGTATTTGTGTGACATCTTTTGGGATAGTAAACCATCTTGTGATGACATAGTAGAGAGTTATGCTATTGATTTCCAGAAGTGTGGATTGTTTAGGTTGTTGGGTAATGGTTATTATGTTATTATTTTATTGATATGCTAGGGCATATACTTGTGGTATTCCAATGAGAGGATGACTTAACTTGTGTCAAATGCTTTGATGTAATATATAGGAATTGTATAATTGAGAGGTTCAGAGTTTAGTAGATTTATTTTGAGCAGAGAATTTAGCTCAGAGATTGTGTTAGTTTTGAGGTTTAGTTGTTGGTAGGAATATTGTCATTGTTGAGGCCTTGTGTCTTGGACATAAGGTATTTGTTTGGCATGTTGAAAGACAAGGAATTGTTTTATATTATATCATTACATAGGCCTTCGGGAAATATCTATAATTGAAAATCTTTTTACAGAAATTTAACCCTGGTTTGACTGATCTCAATCCCCGACATAGCTACCCAGTAGTGTATTGGGAGGGTTCCTTGTTTGGATTTCGCTTGCAAGACCTCCCCCGCATGAAGGTAGCTAGTGTCAGGAATTGAGAAGAGTTCAGCCATTGGGAATTTCAAACTTTTATATACATAATATATTGCAATAGATTATGTTTATAGAGAGTTCTATTATGATTTTGAGGCTAGTGGAGCTTGATTATATTTCTACGAGTGGAGCTCGGGTATAGGGTGTATGGGTTCCCTGGGTAGTTAGTTTGATTTTTAAAATTTATACGGTTCGATGTGAGAACTGGGAGAGATGATAATAGTGATATAGAAGGTAGATGTAAGGACTAGATGAGATCGAAGTCCTAGGCATATCTTAAATTTCGCAGGCGAAATTCCTATAAGTGGGGAAGAGTGTAACACCCCACGATTTTAGGACTGAGAAATTTAATTTTGGGAGAAATGAAATTTCTTTAAATTGGAGAATTTTAAAATTTAGAAATCGAAGTCCAAAAATTGTGGACGTTTTAAAGTTCGTCGGATGAGGATTCTTAGTACGCCATTGGTTCCGGATGGGTCAAGATAGTCAAATGCCTGTCATTGGGTTTTATTTCGGTTCCGAAATATTTTTGAGTATGTTTGACTCGAATTGGAGTAAACGAGACATTTAAAGTGTGTATTAATATTTAAAACTGGGATTATTGTTTTAAAGGCTTAAGAGGCTTACGGATCAAGCCTTCTCATTTGAGAGAAAGAGAAATAGAAAGAAAAGAGAAAGGAATAAAGAAAGAAGAAGAAAGGAAGAGAGGAAGAGAGGGAGGAGAAAAAGCTTGGAGATTCCGGCCCAAACGCGATCCCGGGGACGATCCAACCTCTACAATATGAGGCAAGTGTTTAATATTGCTAAATATTTCATTTTTGTATTTCATTTCATAATTTGTGGATAAGAAAATTGGATTTTGGGTATTTATAACAAAACCTAGATTTTGAAGATTTAATCTTGAAATTGATGTTTATATATGGGTTGATGGTGTAGAAATGGTTGGGATCAACTTTGGGTTTGATTTATTAGCCTAAAATCATGATATGATGAAGGTTTAGGGGTTGAAAGTGAAATTTTAGGGTTTATAATTCGTGGGTTTAATGGAGAAGAAAAGACCTTTAGGGTTTTGCAGACCCGAATCGATTCGTCCCTTAAGCGAATCGATTCGGCTTAGGCAAAAATTGGCAGGTCTACATGATCGAATCGATTTGAACCCAAGGCGAATCGATTCGGATTGAGATAGAGTCCCAAATCCTTTGGACTGAATCAATTCACAGTTGGAGCGAATCAATCCTCCCTTGAGACCGAATCGATCCGGGCCAGGTCGAATCGATTCGAAAACAGGGTTGTTTTGTGAATTTTCTCTAGAATGATTTCTAACCCTTTTTGGTTGGGTTTATTGATTTAGGACATGATTATATGATGTAAAAAAGATGTTTTGGAGATTTATTAAAAGTTTCTCTCATGATGGGACCGCGGGTACTTATCGAGTTATTTTGGGGACTTATATCCATATGTATTGGAGAGGGTCATATTGATATAGTGGGGAAATCTCATTGAGAACGGGAGTTCTATGTAGGGGTCATAAAGGTGCCTGGTTGTGATGTAAGGTTAAGGTCCCTTCGAGAGAGTGGTGAGAGTACGATATGAAATCGTAGGCCGAGGTTGTGCCAAATCCTTATAGTAATTAGGATTCTATTGAGATTAAGAATTGGGGATCGGCGATAGAGAGAGTGGTCGCGATCCTTAGTAATGTTTGACTGGAGGAATAGATTGTAAACGCAATAAGATTTAAGGGCTCATAAGAATAATTGAACCATAGTCGGGATAGTGATTATATATATCGATGTAGTATTTCTCTAATAGTGATGGGATCATGAGTTGAATTTAAGATTGAGTTTGAGGTTTACAGACTAATAGTTATGTGCATACAAATGGTCGAAATAGTACTACAGATATTGATGTACTTTCGAATATAGATGAGAAGTGTAGTGATTGTTACCTACACTCAACTTTGGGTGATAACCTTAATGTTGGAGATGTATAGATATGTTGGAGGATTATTTATATCATAATGAAAATGGACGCATACGCTTCAAGTGTGGGATCATATTCACATAACGAATTAAGCTAATATGAATTAAGTGATGGTTAGTATATTGAGGAATATGGACGCCAATAGGCGAGTTTATAAGTTTCTTACATACAATGAGAGATAGTATGTATATATGCATGTATATATATTTGGATATATGTGAATGTATGTTTATACTCATGGCGTGAATAGCTAAACCATATATGAAGGTTTAGTTATATGATGGAATTATATGGATGTATATATATTATGCATGTGAATGATATATATACTTATGTGGTTAAGCATACCCCGCACATGCTATCATTCGGAAGTTTTCGCGATGAGGGTGAGCACCCTGGCTCAAGGAGCAGAGTGTGGATATTCCCCGGTCATAGTCGTCGTTGTGTTATTATGTGATTTACATTTTTTGGGGGATGAGACGTGGTGGGTATGTTTCGTCTCATTCTCGATTAGGAACTATGACCGCTTCCCGGACGTTGTGTGTGTGAGGTTATCATGAGGTGGGTGTCGTTTAGCCCCACCTGGTGGTCCCCAGTATGCTACATGGGTGGGGCACTGGGAAGATGATAGCATGGTGCCGTATATTAGCGATATATATAGTCGGTTATATTATGTGAATGGACATTGTACATCATATGTGGTATGTACACTTGGCTATGGGAATGAATGATTGTATCTATATATATGTTTAGAGTAAATGCATATATACTGATACATATCCTATAGGTGGAAGGATGTAAAGGTTCTATGGTGTACATCTTAGGTGATTATGGTGTACTAGATTGTTGGGGGTTGATGTATCGCATTTAAGGAATATTTCGGTTGTATCATCCCAAGGATATTTATTGGAGATTTTGAGGTCACTCTTAGAGAGTAATCTAATTTCAGTAGTTGCATAAAAAAAATTATGTAGATGACATAATGGATCCCTACAATCAATGTGGTCAAGGAGTAGTGTATTGGGGCGGTTCCTTGTTTGGATTTCGCATTGCGAGATGCCCCACGCACGAAACACAGTGCCATGTTGAGAGTAGAGAGAAGTTTTGTCTTTGATACTTGTAGGTATCAGTAGTATGATTGTGTAGACAACATGATGGATCCCTACTATCAACATTGTCATGGAGTAGTGTATTGGGGGGTCCTTGTTTGGATTTCGCTTTGCGAGACTCCCCACGCACGAAACATAGTGCAATGTTGAGAGTGGAGAGAAGTTTTGTCCTTATTAATTTGTATGCTGGTTATTTAGAGATTAAATCATATGGTTGAAACCTGATGTTAAGGGGTAACGTATTAAGAATTATAACTGATTAAATTATAAAACGAAATCAATTAAGCCTAATATCAGGGGATTGTAGTATAAGGCTGGCCACCCGTTATTATTTTAAGCAGTTGTCATAATAAGCCCCCTTTGGTCACCCCAAGGTATGACGGGAGCACTAACCTGGTCCATCATATCTAGATGTACCAATCAGTGACAGACATATACTCTATCTCAGATGAGATGAGGTGTCGTGCTTTTTCCAGCACCTTAACCGGGGCCGCACATGTCTGGTATACCTCTCTTCCAAATAACTCCATTGAAAGTTTTAAGTAGCTAGAAGAACACTTCATCCATAACTTTTGCTTCGGGGTGAGACCAAAGAAGAAGACCACACACTTGCTCTATGTTAAGCAGGGGAAGAACGACATCCTAAGATACTACATAGCCAGGTTCAACAAAGAGAAATTAGAGGTCGGAGAGTATGAGGAAAGTATAGCCATGACAGCCCTCATTGGAGGACTCCAAAAGGGGAAGCTATTAAGGAAGATTGCTAAAGACCCCGAAAAGTCAGTGGCTGAGTTATCAGTAATAGCGGGAAAGGTGATGAACGCCGAAGAGGCAATGGCCGCAAAATACGAAGATGAAAAGGGAGGCACTAGTGGGGGTAAGTACTAGAAAAAGAATAAGTAAGGGAAGAAAAGGCTAGCAGATGAATAATTTTTTTATTATACCCCTATGATGGTCAGCTATGAACACATTCTGAATGAGATAAAGAGAAATCGATCCTTATAATGTCCTGAGAAGTTGAGGGCACCTCCTCACAATAGGAACAAAGACCTATGGTGTGAATTTCACCAAGACCTTGACCATTTGACCGATAAGTGTTTTGCTCTAAAAGATGACATTGAAAAAATATTGAAAGAAGGGAAGTTAAGAAAATACGTTGACAAGGGTGCCTTCAAGAGGGGCCGAGGGGATAACCTCAGGAAGAAATGGAGTGATGCATGCAGAGAAGATAAACCCAATAGAAAAGACGACCCTTCAGAGGATGACGATGACCTTGACCTCCCACCAAGAGATGACCACGGCCCCGTGAAAAGACTTAATATGATCTCTTTCGGTGTTGGAATGATCTCCAGGGCCTAGCAGGAGGAGGGTCAGAAGTTGCCAACAGGAAGACCCATGTAGCTGAAGCCAAGGAAGTAACGAAAGCCATGCACTCAACCTCTATCGAAGATAAGATGGAAAAAAGGAAGAAAGTTGGCATGGATACCCTGATAGTGGGTTTCTCAAGGATGGATTTCAAGGGCCTCTTGGCCCCACATGATGACCCTCTAGTCATCGCCACCACCGTACAAGGATGCGAGGTGCCAAGGATCTTGGTAGATGGGGGAAGTTCTACGGACGTGATGTTTTGGCCATATTTTAAAGCCTTGGGACTCAGCCATTCTAGACTGGTCCCATACCATCATCTCTTGATAGGTTTCAGTGGGGAAAAATTCATCTCTTAGGAGTGTATGGGGATGATGTAAGAATGGAAGATGAGTGGCCGAGATGGCTTACCAAGAAGGTCAACTTTTTTTATAGTGGACGAACATGGCTTCTCAGCCTACAAAATTATACTGGAATGAGTAGCTCTCAAAGAATTTGAGGTCATGCCTTTGATAGTCCACCAGATGATAAAATTCCTGACCCCTTATGGAGTAGGGGAAGTTCAGGGTGACGAGACGAAAACAAGGGAATGCAACTTCAACTCTGCTGAGGAACAGGAGGCACACAAGAACGCAACTACTACTTACAATATTAATACCATGGACCACAGGGATGAGATAAAGCTGAAGAAAGGAGAAGCCACGGAAGAGGTATAATCCGTCATCCTCAATGAGGATGAACTGGAAAAAACCGTCCAAGTTGGCAAAGCTCTAAAGATAGATATAAAAGAAGAACTCGTCATGATGCTAAGGAGAAGATATAACGCCTTTGCATGGAGTCATGCAGACATGCCTAGAATTGACCCCGAGATCATGTGTCATAAGCTAAATGTGGAAGAGGGTGCAAAGACGATAAAGAAGAAGAGGAAAATTTACTTTCGGCAATAATATGAGGTCATAAGGGGTGAGGTCAAGAAGTTGAAAGAGGCCCAGTTCATCATGGAGGTCATATACCCCAATTGGTTATCTAATGCAGTCATAGTCCCTAAAGATAACGGGAAGTGGAGGATGTGCGTAGACTTCACTAACCTGAACAAACAATTTCCCAAAGATAGTTTCCCTCTTCCCCGCATTGATCAGATGGTGGATACTAGTGCAGGCCATGAGCTAATGAGCTTCATGGATGTATATTAAGGCTACAACTAAATCTTCATGAATCCCGAGGACTCAGAAAAAATAGCTTTCATTACCGATAAAGGGACATACTGTTATAAAGTCATGCCCTTTGGCCTAAAGAATGCGGGGGCAACGTATTAGTGCCTTGTGAATAAAATGTTAGAAGACCAAATCGGGAAGTCTATGGAGGTCTATGTCGATGAAATGTTTACCAAGAGTTTGAAGTCCAAGGATTATGTGGCCAACCTTGGGAAGACCTTTGACACGATGGACAGGTACCGAATAAAGCTCAGCCCAACCAAGTGTGTCTTTGGGGTCGGAGCAGGAAAGTTCTTGGGGTTCATCTTCAATTAAAGAGGCATCGAGGCCAACCCTAAGAACATAAAGGCTATGTTAGAAATGAAGACCCCCAAGACCATTAAAGATGTTCAGAGGCTTACAGGACGAGTGGCTGCTTTGAATAGGTTCATATCCAAATCCATAAACAAGTGTCTACCGTTATTTAAAGTTATCAAAATGGCTTTTGAATAGAGCGAAGAGTGTGACAAGGATTTCTAAGAGATAAATTCCTACCTAGGGTCCCCCTTAATCTTATCACGTCCATTGCAAGGCGAAAGATTGTATGTGTACTTAGCCGTCTTGGAGTCAGCCATCAGTGCTACTATCATGAGAGAATAAGACGAGGTGCAGAAGCTGGTGTATTTAAACAGTAAGGAACTTTAAGGGGCAGAGCAAAGGTACTCTAGGATGGAGAAGTTTTCCTATGCTTTGATTCACGCCTCAAGAAAGATGAAACCGTACTTCCAGTCCCATACAATGGTCATCCTCACCGATTCCCCTCTTAGGCAGGTCATACACAAGCCAGAAAAATCAGGAAGGCTAATGCCCTATGCTATAGAGCTGGGAGAGTTTGATATTGTGTATGAACCTAGGCTGGCCATCAAGGGTCAAGCATTAGAAAATTTTGTGGCTGAATTTACTTGGGAAGAGGATGATGCTGAAAACGAGAACCTCGAGAAGGATATCCAGCAAGGCAGAATTATCGACCCATCCAAAGATAAGGTTGATACAAGCACCGCTAGAGTAAAAGTTATTGAGAATGAGGAGGGAAGATACCTCTTTAGACATTAATCCCTCACCGAGGGAAATTTTTCAGAGGAACACACTATGTGGAATCTCTTTGTTGATGGGTCCTCTTACGAGAGAGGAAGTGGAGTTGGACTAATAGTATCAGCACCTGATGGCACGAACATTAAGTACGCTCTGAGGTTCAACTTTAAAGCCTCCAACAACAAGTCTGAATATGAGGCCTTGATAGCAGGCCTCTTCTTGGCTAGGTCTCTTAGTGTTGGCAAGATCTTGGTCCATAGTGATTCAAGACTGGTGGTGAATTAAATACTAGGAGCATACGAGGATAAAGATGAGAGAATGGCTAAATATCTTGAAAAAGTAAAGTTATTATTAAATAGCTTCAGAGAAGTAAAGTTGAATAGGGTACTTGGGCCGGATAATGGTCGAGCTGATGCGCTTGCGAGGCTAGCCTCAGCAACTAGGATAGATATTAGGAGAACAGTTCCAGTGGAAATTTTTCTTCGTTCAACGATTGAAGATGCAGATGAAACACTCGGCCATTGCTTAAATATAAGGGGAAACCCTCATAGACGGACCCTCTAGTCATATACATTAAAGAGGGGGAGATGACAAAAGCAAAATAAGAAAGAAAAAAGTTAAGGTACAGAGCTATGAAATTCACTGTCATCAGAGACACCTTATACAAAAAGGGATTCTTTCTCCCTTTTCTCAAATGTGTTCACCCATCGGAGGTCCCATGTATCTTGCAGGATGTGCACGAAAGGTCTTTCTCAAGAAATATTGGGGGTAGGTAGTTAGCAAAGAGGATAGTCACCCAGGGATACTGGTGGCCAACCTTGTCAAAGGATGCTACGGTATACGTGAAAAAGTGTGATAAATATCAGAGGTTCACCTCCATCCCTCATCATCCCTATCAGCCTCTTACCTCCATCACATCCCCATGGCCATTTGCAGTATGTGAATCGATTTGGTAGGCCCCTGCCTAGGGCTATCAATGACTATCGATACTTGATCGTAGCAATTGATTATTTTTCAAAATGGGTGGAGGCGGAGCCAATGGTTAAAATCACTGAGCAGAAGACCTTCCCGTTCATCTAGAAGAACATCATATGCAGGTATGGTCTCCCCGATACCCTTATCTTAGATAACGGGACTCAGTTCAAGAATGTCTCCCTGGAGAAATACTGCGAAAGAGTGGGGGTTAAACAATTCTTCTATACCCTAGGCCGACCTCAGGCTATTGGGAAAACTTAGGTTACAAATAGAACAATCCTAGACGGCATCAAGAAAAAACTTGAGGAGGCAAAAGGAAGATGGGTTGAGGAAGTACACGTTGTGCTATGGGCCTACAGGACAACAGCAAAAACCCCTATCGGGGAAACCCCCTTTATGTTGGCATATGGCTCAGAAGCCGTCATCCCCACCGAAATTGGGTTTCCTACTCACAGAGTCCAAATCTATGACCCCCAGGCAAATATGGAAGAAAGGAGGCTTGATCTAGACTTGATCGAGGAGAGAAGAGAAGACGAATATATAAGATAAGAAACCTACCAGTAGGGAACTGCCAGGTTTTACAATCAGAGGGTAAAGCAAATGCCAATCATTGTGGGGGACCTAGTCCTTAAAAAGACATGGAAGAAACCTAACAATCTCCACCCAAATTGGCATGGACCATATAGGGTCATTGATGAAGTTATCCCTGGAACCTATAGACTAGAGAACCTTGAAGGGGAACCCTTTTCTAACCCCTCGAACGCAGATCATTTGAAGAAATACTATAAATAATGTTGTAGTTAATGTCCTATCAGATCACAGTTGTAATGAATGTGTTGCTTTATAGAGAACTTGTTAATGAGAATATTCCAATCGCCCCTCATCTTATGATTGTCAATTTATATCTGTTGGGATAATTTATGCTAAGACCCTTTATCCACTCTCAAAAAAGACGAGGGTGGACTTGTATTTTAAAACGTCATTAGTTTAGTGGATAACCGCCCTCGGCTATAATGAGGGTGAATAGTAGGAATGACCCCCCATCCACTCTCAAGAAAGACGAGGGTGGAATTATATTTTAAAACATCATGAGTTTGGTGGATAACCAACCTCGGTTATGATGAGGGTGAATGGTAGGGAAGATCCTCCATTCACTACCAAGAAAGAAGAGGGTGGACTTATATTTTAAAACATCATTAGTTTGGTGGATAACCACCCTCGGCTATGATGAGGGTGAATGCTAGGGACGACCCTCCATTCACTCTCAAGAAAGATGAGGGTGGACTTATATTTTAAAACATCATTAGTTTGGTGGATAACCACCCTCGGCTATGATGAGGGTGAATGGTAGGGACGACCCTCCATTCACTCTCAAGAAAGACGAGGGTGGACTTACTATTTAAAATCACCATAGCCAAGGCACATCAGCACAAATCATAAACGAGGCAAATATAGAAGGCTAAACGAAAAATGGGGCACTTTCATTACAAAATTCAAGAATTAAAATACATGTCCAAAAGAAAAGATTTACAAGCAGAGGATACAGTCCACATAAGGCTACCCGAACGTGCAGTATCAGAAGGCAGAGGCCTAGCATCGTCCGGCAGAGTCCCCTCGGCTACCACGATAGATGGTTGATCCTCAGACATACTGGTGCCTTCAACATGTACATGAGAACTGGAGCTAAGGACTCAAAAATCAGGGGGTCATCCAGCTCCCCTGCCTCCAAGGAAAGACGAATAGATGACACTTCGTCAGTAAACTTCAAGACGACCCACTGACAAGCCGTCTTGATGCCCCTCTGTAAGTATTTAATGCCAAAGAATTGGAATTTGTTGGAGAGTTTGTAGGCCTTCATAGATTAACCCTATGCCCTCTGGATAGCTGCAGCAAGATCGTTCTTGAATTGGGTGTCCTGGTTCGTCAAAGACTCATCCTTAGTTGTGATAGTTTCATCCTTCAATTTCAGCTCAGCATCATGCTCCTTTATAAGCTCATCCAGAACCCTCGCATGCTCAACCTTTATGTTCTCTAACTCAGCGTTCACAGTATCCAACTCAATTTTCATGTCGACTTCACGCTGAATAGCTCGCTCGGCCTTATGAAATTTTCGTTGGTTCTCAGCCATCCACTTGGTGGCAGATGTGAAGGCGTAGAAAAATTGTAAAAAACAAAAGGAAAGGTCATAGTTAGATGGTCGAGGTAACAGTTTGAAAAATATTAATGAATTGAAATTAAAAAGATGAATAAAATACATGAGCCAGAGGATGAAGCCCACAGTCATAAACCTTGGCCGGGGGCATTTTGGCCAAATATTCATAGTCGGCAGCCGATGGTGCCGAGAACATTGAGGCCTTAGCGGCTCTCAAGTTTTCTATTAGAGAGGATGGGATGGACCTTAAGAAGTTCAGATTAGACGACCAGTAGGATCCCATGCACGCGGAAGAGCTAGTCCCCTCGGTGTTCGTCTGTGGGACCTCTACCCTTGCCCTCGAGCGTGAATCAGGCCGAGGGCCAGCAGGGACTTATGACTCCTTTTATTTGCAGGTATCAACTGTCGGATCTACTTGGGTCATCCTCATGTCATTTATCTTTTTATGGGTCAGTTGGGGCTCCTTACCCTTCTTATTATCCAGGCCTGACATCAAGTTGGGGGCAGTTATTTCCCAAAGATGGTCAGATATGTTGGGAGGCTGATCTGAAAAAATGAGATGATACATCAGAAAAAAAAAACAATAATGAGGAAGCACTTGGAAAAAATTGAAATGAAAGAAACTCACATAATTCTGTTAATGGGCTGACCCTCATACCAGCTTCTTTAAAGAAACGAGGGGTCATTAAATCTTCAAACATGGCAAGTTCACCCTCTTTCCCTTGTTCCCTCAGGAAGTCAGCTATGTCCCTTTCATCCAAGCTAAGTCCAGAGTCTGACCTTGCTTTCATAGAAGGGTTAGACCATTCCCTTGGGACCCTCGGACTGTCTTCAAGAGGCCCAACCATAGTGGGTAATTCCCAGTCACTAGAAACGAAGAAAAACCTCTTCTTCCAATCAGGGTTGAAGGTTTGTGCTATGTAGAGAAGTTTTTTGTCTCACCTCTGAGCCCCTAGATGGAAGTATCCAGGTTTATTGGACGAGGAGGTTATGTTGTAGCAGGCCAAGAACAAATTAGTCGAGGGCTCATCAGTAAATGTTTTCTTCCCGAGGGAGATATAGTCGAGGATGGTCCTCTAGGAGTTCTGAGAAAGTTGTGAAGGAGCAACCTCGAGGGCAGAAAGTATGTCAACTATCACATAATGTAGAGGGAATCTAACGCTAACCCTAAGCATCTTCTCATAAATAACAACTTCCCCTTCTCTCCCCTAGAAGACCCTCTCATCTTCATTTGGGACCGTAATATTTACGTTGAGATTTATACCCAAGAGATGCCTCCATAGTAAGATGTCACGATCCTTAACAGACAATATGATTGCCAAGGCCCCTGAAGTATCAACTCAATCATTATCAGAATCCTCACTATCGTCCTCAGCTCTCTCATCCCCAAATCTCTCAGCCTCATCATTTATTGGAGGGCCATTTGGAAAAGAAGCTTGGAAGACCAGGGGGACATAGTTGTTATAGGGACAGCCTCAGAATGAATCGTTCCCTCAGCCTATCGGTTTGGGATAAATGTTGAGGCCTCTCTTCTCCCAGAAGTCCCACCACCCGTTGGTGACGATGCTCTTTCGTCCATTTCTCCCTCTTGTGTCTAACACTTGGTTGAACGATAGGAAGACCCAAAGGGCCCAGAGGGGGAAATTGTGGCTAATTGAATTGGGAAGATAGATCATAGCCAAACAGGGTCGGCCCCTCGTCTACACTCGTTCTCTTCCTCTATTCACCTAATCTCAGAAAAAGACCTCTCTCTCAAAGTTGGAAACTCCTCGGCTAAATAATAAAGCCTTTTGAGAATTAAGAGGGAAACCCTACACTTGCAAGAATTCTCTCAAACAACCTAAAAAAAAGTAAACAGTTGACCAAGTTGACTTTTAGATTAAACCTAGAGAAATGAAAGATTTTTTTTATAAACACCCAAGAACAGGAAGAACAAGGTTCACCAAAGAAGAAAACCGGAGGTTCACCGAAGAACCACACAGCGCCAAAATCCAAGTCAGAACCGCCGTTAGACGGTGGAAAAGGAATTGTGGAAAGTTTATTGCCTAATATCTAGCCCTATAACCGCCACAGGAAGGCGGGGTCTCACGCCGAAAAAGTGTAAAATAACTAAGAAAATGCGCAAGAGATACCCAAAGTAAGAAATCAAAGAAAATGGAATATAAAAGGGAATTTAAGGCAGAGAAATTACCTGAGGTTAAAGATTGTGACTGAACAAAGCTTGAAACACAGGAGAAAAGGCAGAAATTGCAAAAATGGCATTTGAGTTGCTAGAGATTAGAAATAGAGCATGCGCGCGAAGAAAAAAGAAGAAGAAAGAGAGTTGCTTGAAAAAGGGTTTAAAAACTTTGTCATTAGTGGGCCCACTAAACAAAGCAATGCATAACCCACAAGGAGAAGCATCATTAGGGCACAGAGTCCCAAGCATGATTTGCAGCCGTCATTTCTAGGTAACACAAATGATGATTGACACCTGACAAGATGTCAATCAACTTGGATAAATGTCACTCATCAACTTGACCACTCGTTTGACATTCAAAGACAACATTACCCCTCAGCCAACTCAACAGCATCGATGGCTAAGGGCTATGGGGGTGATTGATATGCCAAAATATACCCTCGGCTTGGCCGAGTTCAACTCTACTACCCCCTGGGGGTCATACTGAAGATAGGGGTTAGACGGGTTGGCCGCATCATTGGAGACCCAGTTAGGACGATAGGACGACAGTCCAACAGTACGACCTTGGAAGGCCGACCCCACTATTAACTTTGATGGCCCGAGTCAGCCCAAGCTCGTTGAAGACAGAAGCCTCATCTTGGGGTAATACAAGCAACTGGCCGACCCTATGAGGGACCGACAGTAAGAGGCTTACATAACAGGACCCAACATGACAACATCTATCCTTAGCCTTGGCCTGTCATCATAAGCCGAGGATGACATCACCATAGCGAGTGATTTGGGAGAAGCGTGGGACAGTGCACGTGGGACTCATGTAGCACGTGGACTGGACCGTTATAATATTATGATACCCTCACATGAGGGAAAATTATGTCATCATTAACCACAGGTGGCCCATCCAGGTGTCAACAGGTGGTTAGCTAAATCATCATTCACATGCTCCTTGCACACACAGTAGAGAGGGAGAGAGAGAGAGAGAGAGAGAGAGAGAGAGAGAGAGAGAGAGAGAGAGTTTATGAGCATTGTATCCAAGGCCATTAGTGCCCATATTTAGTGGATCACACACTCACAATGGATGTAGGCATGATTGGCTGAACCACTATACATCATTGCCTTCACTCCTCTTACCCTCATCCCCTGCTGTATATTTATGAACATATATATCTCTGTTGCTGCCATTGTTATTACTATTTGAACTCATCAGCTCTTATCTGGTGGTGCTGAATCTTAGCATCATCATTAACTACATTAATTGGCCTCAGAAATGGTTTATCCCTAAGCTCATTAGTCAGCAATGTTGAAACCAACATGGATTCCATCATTTTTGCTTAACGGACTACAATTGACACCTCTACAAGTATGCTCATTTTTCAAACTTCGTATATAAAAGTAACAATTTATTTAAGATAATGAAGCATGAACTCGCCATATACAATTCTCGATAGTCCTTTTAGAGAACTCCAATATCACTCGCGTTTTATCGTTATTCAAATAGACATGCTTGAAACCAACCTCAACATCATATTTTCGTAATTTATCTTGAAAATCAAGTGCACGTCCTTTAAAACACTACTTTTCATGACTTATATATGTTTTCTAATTAGTGGAAAGATAAACTTTTGAACTACTCGACTCCACACCTCCAATATAAAAATTATTTTCAATACGATTACTACGATAAATTGCAGTGGTTGATGATAATCAATCAACCCTTTCTCTACTTGTATCACTACGAACAACCTTCTCGCAACTTGTATAAGTGAAGTAAATCCATTTGTGAATTCTATAATATCATTCAACCCGTTCGTGACTTGTATTAGTGGGAAAAACTCCTGAATCAAAGACATATATCCAAATAAAATTGATTTTGACAATCAGTTGAGGCCACAACATACATCGAACATCTTTGTCACGAAGCGACATAAACTGACTTTCATCTCCAAACGAGCACTTCAAAGAAAAAGTTCCAATTTTCAAATATGTAAACCTATTACATAACTCATTGCATATGAAATCTAATCAGCTATCTTCAAATATTTCAATGCAAGTCATATTGTCCAAATAACAATACCCCGTAATCCTAAAACTTTCCATTATGACATGTATTAAATGAAAAAACAAAAATACTTTGATTAAAGGACAAAACTAGTTAATGCCGCTGGAGCAGACCCATAAACACATGCCCAATTAAAACATGACAAGTCTATTAAGCCATGAAATTAAGTAACAATGTACATGTTCATTAAGATATTGCCAAAATAATATCAATACACACAATGAGAATAAATCAGTATAATTTCACGTGTACTTTATATCTTTATGCTTGTACTTTACTTCAATTTTATTGTGAGCTCTATACTTATGCATGTACTTTATATTTTAAGACACAACATTATAACATAATGTACATCCACATATGAAACACATAATCAAAACATATACATATGCAACTTGTTAGAAAATCAAAACACAATGTTTTGATGTTTTATGTTTATACATCAAAACACAAAATCAAAACATATTCATATAAATTTACAAAACAAATTTTCAAAACAAACAATTAAGTCATTCAGTCAATATTGAAGTTACTCCACCACATGCATTACACAATTACAATTATTTGATTGAGTCGAAACCAATTACATACAACACCTAATCAAAACATATTTATATAAATTTATAAAACACATTATCAAAACACACAGTCCAATCATTCAATAAATATTGAAGCTATTTATGACACCCCACCTAATTAAATACCGGGTGATCAGTCCTTTATTAAATTAAATCAGAATATCCAGTTGGTTCAGAATATGCATCAATATCGAAAACTTTATTATTAACACTAACCACCTACTATTTAAAAAGGTTGATGTCAAAATTTTATCTTTTAATTAGCATAAAATCAAATTAACCAATTACTAGATATACACCATTCAAACTAACCTCAAATGAAGTAAAATGACTGAAATAATAAATATGACTGGAGTAAACAATTCCAGCCTAAATACCAAATGCAATAATCCAACAAAATAAACCAACAACTGAAAGGAGTAAATAAATAAATTCCACAATCTCCGTCTGTCTAAATTGAAAAGGGGCAACATGCCCTAACTGAAGTAAATAGCTCAAGATGAAGGACTGAGAATCATGAAGGCGTCTACTACCGAGGATCTATAACTTCCATAACAGCTACAACTCGTCAAATGAATAAAACTCCTATACTTGGCGTCCCTGTGGCTGGGCACCTAAAATAATTTGACAGAAGAAAAGAGATTTGCAATAAACGGGTTAGAGCCCAATTTGAAAACAATTTAAAAATTAGCAAGTGCTTAAATGAAAATAATAGAACATATAGTGTACATGTTAGATTCTTATACTCTCACTTGAGATACTCACCTCTCATATAATGTGCACACCTAATGCATATTTTTAACCCATCCTAGTTATGCTACCCCGTCTAACTAGTCCGAATATGACTATTATAACACCAATAATCTCATGCGTCTACCTATATCACCCGTATCATGGATTACCATATGTTTAAGGTTATTTATTCACATACATAACCGTTATTCTCTTTCACTAAGAATATTTTAAAATATCATTTTTTCCAAGTCTACTAAATACACACAGTAGGATAAGTAACAGGTATACATATACTTATCTCTCTCTCTCTCTATATATATATATATATATATTAATTCTGTACCCCTGGGTTAGGGCCCCCTTAGTGCAATGCATACTCTGTTATCATGTCCCGGTGCACCGCTCATTGCATGAAGGACTTTAGGTTCAATTTCTCGCGAATCATCAAAACTAATACACATATTGAAGGCGAACATAGTTCCAAGCCGATGTGTTACACACATACCTACGCACCCATATGACCGTGAACACTACCATTCTCATTGATTGCCCGTACAAAGGTTCTATGTTCTAGTGATAAGAATCAAAATCCCCCGAAGGCTCCACAAGATATGATTGTCCACAACGCGCAACCTCCGCCCAATAGCAAGCAACATAGGTATGTTAAACACACAGTAATTCAATCAATAGGTAAATACACAACCTATAATAATCATTAGGTATTCACATAACCCAAATCCCCGAATTTATATGTAACATTATTATCTCTAATACTCGCGTCACTCTATTCGTATGACTAATCTCCCTATCGTATTTATTCCATAAGGCCCTCTTATTCCAAGATATTCCCTTAGTACTTACACAATTATCTCACAACTAGTCTATGTAATGAAGTCAGTTAAGAATAGCGTAGGTCATTGTCTCTCACTCGAATTAACCTTGAAAGATTTTAACTTATCCGGGCAAAATTTAGAATTTCTGAAATCTAGTTAGAAGCTGGGAAATTCTCGTTCGAACGAACCAGCCACTAAATTTTTGTTAGAAACTCATTCGAACGAGATCAACCACTTCGAATGAACTACTCTCTGAATTCTCGTTGGATAGGTCGTAGGAATTCTCATTCGAATGAGGTCGTTCGAAACGACACAGGTTGTTCAAACAAGAATTCCGCAGTTCGTCCTTGTCCTCTAAAAACTACGTTTTCTCAACTTTCTCAACCCCCAAATCATGTGAAACTTTACCTAATTCAAAACCAACGATTCTAAATCATAACCACTAGTAATTGAATGCTTTCTAACACATTTTTAGCATCGAAACTTTATAATTACATCATAAATTCACATTTATCCCTTAAATCCTAAAAAAACCCTAGGTTCACGTCAACACTATTCATGACCAACTAAACCCATATTTAATTTTGTGATTTCAACATAAAAATCTAGATTTCTTATCCCCAATATATGGTTATTCAACTACATGCAATACCCATACCACAATCATAGATTAATACCCAATTTCAGTCCAAAATTTCATAATATCATGAATAAATCATCAACTAATCTACATGGACATTATATGCTCTAAAATTTAGTAAGATAAACACTTTCCTTTTTCGTGAAGGTCTGAATCGTCGAATGAAATTGATATATATGCGTTCCTCTCTTTCCGATCTACACGTTGATGATGTTTTTGGTGGAAGGTGACTAGGTTTGACCTTGGAACTCCTAGGAACCTCTTCTCCTCCTTCTTCTTGGACACTCTCTTGGGTTTATCAGTTATTTACCCTAACTATCCCACGTACAAGAAGATATTTTTTTTCAATTTTCGTCCATTAATTAATCCCAATTTTTCAAAAGACAAAAATAACCCTACGGTTACGGGATGTCAACTTGGACTAAAACTGGCCCGAACCCTAAACTAAACCCCCGGTTTTACTTTTTTGACTATTTCGACCCTTCCGGACACATTGGCGTACTCAAAACGGCCATCTGAATTACTAAAAATAAAAAAAAATTTATTATTCCTCATTTAAGTCTCGACACGTCTCACACGCACGTTCCAAGTAAGTTAACTATAATTGTCCTATTTTTCACACACGAATTTTATATTATATTATCGTTATTGTTATTACTCATTCACTAAATAATATTCAATATAAATAAATATTATTCCTCATCTCGCTAATTAATATCTATTTTTAACCTGGATAAATTTCTCATATAATTCCATTTAATTAAATGAATCGCACATTTTAAATATCAGAATATTATGGGGTATTACATTATTCCAGCACATGCATTACACAATTACAATGATTTGATTGAATCGAAAAAAAATACATGCAACACACAATCAAAATATATTCATATAAGTTTACAAAACACATTATCAAAACACACAATCAAATCATTAAGTCGATATTGAAGTTATTCCAGCACATGCATTACATAATTACAATGATTTGAATGAATCGAAATTAAATACATACACCTATTGTAATTGATCAACGAACAATATCATTGTTGATAATATATAAACTTACAAATGATAGAATTATGACAGAGGTAAATGTAGGTTAAAAAATACATATTCTCTGATAAACAGAAGAAAATTTATATGCACTTCTTGGAGAGAAGGAAGATTGATGTATTATTTTTCGAGGGAAGGAAAACGAAGAAGAATAATAGCTGGTTGAAGAGAAGTAGAAAGAAGATCGTAAGTTATTGGGGGAGATGTTAATCACTGATTAAGTCAATGATAACAAAATAAATGAATGTCTGAAAAATGTATATATATAGACCTAATCGTTTAAAATTTGTTTGATTCGATTAAAACGTCCAAAATGTTTAGTCAATTGATTAGACTGTAAAAACCTATTGAATATATGAGATGTAATGGAATGAAAGTAGGAGAGGGTGTAGGAGGGAGAAAATGGTGAGAGTTGGGAAATCTTACACGGCTGTGTAAATTTGATGTATAAAATACACAATAATTTTATACATTGTTGAGTTTTAACGTACGGTTGGGATATTATTTTTTTACGCAATGTATAGTTTTGACAAGAGTGATGCTATGGGTACCAAATGAATTCTTTAAATTTTTTCCAAATAACATTAATGGATGGTGCCCTGACGGGATCCATACCATAAGGTATAAGACTAAATGATATTTGGGGGAGTTGTTTCCCTTTTGACAAACATGACCCCCACCCACATCAAAAGTTATATATTTTTTTTTTGGTAAACATTGAAATAGAAAAGGTTACACCGAGATTACATTACGTGAACATAAGCCATCGTGGCTACAGAAACGAACATAACTAGACAAAAGATAACATGATACAGCACAATCCATCCTACATAGTGAGGATCCGTCGCATAGTGGCAGGGATCTCCTCGATTTCCACAAAAGTTTCCTCCTGCACTTTAGCCTCCCGAGCAAGCCAATCCTCTCCCTGAACCATGATAGGACTGACATAGATGAAATCAGCACCAACCACTCTCATAAGCTCGTAGCAGTCGACTCTGATGTTCTCAAAGTTCGTTTCCCTGTACTGGACCCCTTTGAAGATATCAATAAGCTCGTGGGAGGTGGTTTCAACCATAATGTCCTTCCATCCACGCATCTTAGCCATATTAAGGCCGTGGAAAAGACCTTTTATCAAAGCGCGAATAAGAGACGGAGTGCCCTTAAGTCGTCCATAGTAGCCGGCCTTCCACTGTCCTTGGTCGTCAAGAACATAACCCTCAAATGTAGCAATGCGGTATGTTTGGTCAGTACAAGCTTGAAGTGCCACCTTCGTCTTGCCCTTATCACCATACTCCAGAAGACAGAATAGGGATTCCGGGATCTCGTCGTACTCGGTATAATCGTTAACTTGTCTTCTTCCAATCCGAGCTAAACCATCAACCCAGATGTTGTTTGATCGCCTGATATGTGAGACCTCAATCTCCATCTCTGTCATAATGGTCATGCATTCCTCGATAATGCTAGTCAACGGATGGTTCTGATGGTCCCGTCTATTAAGAAACTTCACGGCCTCCAGGCAGTCACTCCGAAGTAGACACCCCTTCCATCCCTTGATTCTTGCCATATTCAGGCCGTGCAAAATGCCAACTAACTCTGCCTTAATGGGGTTGCTATCGCTAATGATCTTGCAACTAAAACCAATAATCCACCGTTGTTCATTACTACTGACCATGCCACCAAAGCCACCCAGTTTGCTGAACGGGTCATAGCTGCCATCAATAAATATCTCGTAACCTGAAAGGGAATAGACACTCGAGGGGTAGTTAGGGATAATATCCTGAACATAGTTTGGGCTAATTTTAGTTTTAACAATATAGTCAAGTTCACGTGCTAGAGAATTCGAATTAGCCCAAACCATATTCGGAGAAATATTAACTTTGTCAAAAATGCGTTTGTTTCTAGCAGTCCAAATATGCCATAAAGCGGAAATGAAAAGGGTTTGGCCATTATGCATTGGGTTATCCCATATATTATCTTTAATCCAGTCAAAAACAGACATATAATCCTGATTGTTCCCGTCCCGTGGTGTGGTGTGGAAAAATGATCCCAAACCTTTGTGGCAAGGTGAAAAGGATCAAAAGTTATATTTATCTCTTGTCGTGCTCAATAGCTATATGCAACTCACCAAAACCAAAAGACGTTGACTCTTTATTGAATGAAGGAACGGATGCCTGGTGATTCCTGGACTCTAATATAGCACCTGCACCCCTTTCATCAATATATGCCGCTTGATCGGGGTCCACATCAGGGAGTTTGCTCTGTTGAAGGATTTTCAAAATTCCTTCAGTTTCACCAAAAAGACGCGCTGCTTGTTGGACACTCTGCTCACGCTTTGCTATGTCACTACAATAGCACTTCGTTAGTATGACACGCGGTAAATTAGTGAAGCAAGCAACCAAGATGTCTGCAATCATAACAGATAATTGCTTGAATAAATTCTCAAATGTTTGGTCGTTACTATCTTCGTAGCCACTTAGTATAGTCCGGCTGATTTTGTACATTGAATTAGCAGCTATAACGTTGACTGGCCAATTAAGAGGGTTCTCCTCTCGGCCTCCATTCATGTTTTTGTTGAGTGTCATGACAAGACGTTGACCAGCATCGCTAAGCCCTTGGAGATACTCCATAGTTGTTGTTTTTTCGAGTGCCATTTTCATGAGATCCTCATTTAGCCACTTCTGATCAAGTTTAAGTGTGAGCCACACGACATCTGCTGCTTTTCTGATGGTTGCTAAATTTCCTTTGGTGTCGAGGCTTTTCTCTATGAGCCTAACGAACGAGAAGCCTTCACTCACGCTACGTAATAATTGACCACCAGTATCATTTTTTATGTTGGGAAGCGCAATGGCAATGCTTGTTAAAGTTACCACTGTCAAACTCCAACAATTAGGAGGATCATCAAACCGTAGTGGTTGAACTTTGTCGCTACCAGTTAATAGAATAGATTTCTTAAGAAGCCCCATTAGATTTTTCGGCTGCTTCCTTCTAGCTTTCTCAATAAGTTGATTCACGGAATCTGAAATGTTTTTCAAGACTCTTTTAGGCAGTTCTTCCTCGCCTTCAAGCCGCAAAACATAATCGCCAAGAACCACTTCGCAAATTTCCCGTTCTGAGTCTTCTGACATCCTGTGGTTTCCCTCATTCGGTTTACGACAAGAACGTGACACGACCCTTACAAACAAAATGGGAAACAGCCGTACCATGTTGCTTAAAACCACAATCACTATCTGAACTCCTATAAAAATATATAGAATTATATTTTTTCCTCCCTGAACAACTTTTCTGCATTTCCGACTACGATGTTTTAATCCTATGTGGCTTTGTTTCCACTCCACTAGCCTTTGGATCCAATATTTCTGTATTCTAAATATACCGTTGTTATTCCCTTTCTTGAAACTTGTGGCTGTGACCCATCTACATGCTGGGGCTATAGTACCCACTACCACCCCAGCAGACTGTATCAAGAAAATCATAAAGGTTGACCGCTTATAATCTGAAAGGTCAAATGATTTCCAATCATCCGATACAAAGATTGTCATCGAAGCCCCCACAAAAATTAACGAAGTTACAAAACAGATTGCCCCAGAAGCAGAGCAGGTTACACAACTTGCCATCACAAACTGGAGCCCACCACTCTCTGCCATCATCCAATACCTTTTCACATTCATCTTCAGTTCCTCAACTCCGAAATTCTCTGTTCGCTCGTTTGAAGACATTTTGTGCTTCTCATCATACTTCTCTTGTAGAATATTCTTAAATATTGGGACTTTTAAAGCTGAGGAACCTATAACTACAAATAAAACAAACATACAAGACCTAACTATATTATGAAATACAACAAATGAAAAAATCGCACCCGTACGGATTTGGATATCGATGTTCACAAGCATGGTCATTACCATAATACCCAATGCTGTTACGTTGAGGAGAAGCTCCTTGCTATCCATGGGTCCCAGAGAAGGCATAAAATTCGCCATCGCGGTACACATAAAAGCCGTGCTGCTAAGTTTTGCGAGCTGGTCTATTTTTCCTGGCATGGAAGATGTTAGATCCACTGGCAGCTTCATTGCTACACCCAGCAATGTGAGAGAAGCGGCATTGAGAGTGAAATATATACATGGAAGCCAGAGTTTTAGTTGGCGGAAACCTAGGATGACATCAGCAGCCATAAGGATGGTGCAAACTAGAGATGCTGCTGTGATGTAGATGCCAATCCAGTACATAGGTGCACTCAATATTTCCTGTTGTCGCATTTTATTATTGCAGTCTGTGTATGTATTTAAGAGGATGCAGTATTGTTGTGTCTGTGAAGGCTCTGATACTGAACAGTTACTGAAAGAAAGGGATGACATTTTACTGGTGTCTTGTTTGGGAGCAAAATGAATGGGCTACGGAGTTATAGTTGGAAGGTTTTATGCTTATGTATGTGTGTGTTTCCAATGAAATCTCGTGTTAGTTGTGAATAGTTGCATTAAACTATCTTTCCAACAAAGTCAGAGATGTTATTTTCTCATTATTCTCTACATCGTCGTTGACAAAACATCATGGATCGCAACTTTGTTCTATCGTGGTACTGCGTGTTCTTTTTTAGTTCCCCCTCTCTTCTTTTAATGTTTGACAACATGGAATTAGTGTGAGTTATATAGATAATCTTATAATTCCCATTCACATGTTCACGTCGTGAAGCCAAATTTCCAGGTACGAAGCTCTTGCATTGGCCAAGGGAGTCTTGTGTTTGCTATAGTAATTTAGGCTTTTCGAGATGGAAGATAAAAAATACTTCGAAATAAAAGAAAGTCTCTTTGGAAGTTAAATGAAACGGTTAATCTTAGTTTGTATAGAGGGAGAAAAAGCCTCTTCATGAACACTAACAAACGCTAAAGCAAGAATCTTGTAAAAAATAAATAATTATCCAAAGCATTAAATACTATATAAAAACAACTAATCTATATCTATATAGCTTTTTTTTTTGTAAGGTATTTTTCATACCACGAGGTGTTCGGGCCCGCTTACGCGCACTTCGATTAATCATCGCTTGCGGTTCGTCGCTTCCGCTGGACAATCATTATTTTGACACTGTCAGGGACCGAACTGGGGACTAAACCCAATCCATCTCCAAACTGTGTCCCAGTTTCTATATGCCTATATAAAAACTGTAGACCAAAGTGTTATGAGATTGACACGTGTAATATGTATTAAATAAGCCTCTCACTTCTCACGGTTTCTTCCCTTTCCATTCTCCCCTTGAGATTGACACGTGTAAGATCTATTAAATAAGCCTCTCGCCTCTTACGTTTTCATTCGTTTCCATTCTTCCATTTTGGAATATGAGAGTTCCATCAAGTTCCATTCTCGCCTTGCACTCCCCAAAAATGTCCGTTCACCTTCACCGAAATTTTCGTCTGATATTCCCCAAAAAATCAGGCACATTCATTTTTCGATTTCATTCAAAGAAAAAGGCCTTTCACTTTCTCATGAATCAAATCCGTCGGATTCATCTTTCGATCATCTTCAAAGAACATGGTTATTCACATCCTCAGCCTTCCCCCTTCTTCACTATATAAATATAGATGAGGCAGAATTCCAAAATACCAATATCACATCAGCCATTTATAAGGTATTATGTAACCTATATTATTTGCCTCATGTTTTTTGTAGATTTACATTTTTTTTTTATATTTCTATTTACTTAGAATTATATTTTTTGCATCGAGTTATATTTTCGTTGTTGGATCACAAAACAATCTCATCAATCCATTTACTTATAACAGAGAAGGTTAGTTCAATGCTTTCTAAATGTTAGATTTTCATCAGCCAATTCTATTTTTACATTGTTATTGAACTTAAGTTCATATTCAAATTGTTTAAAACATGTAAATTCGGTTATCAGTTGAAAGTTATAAAAAAATTCTCACAGTGGTTTTCCTTTTTTTTTTTTTTTCCTCCAGTTGTTTTAGTTTTTTGGGTTAAATAATTAAGCATCAGAAACAAACCTATTAGATAAAATGAGATACATTTTTCCATTTATGAAAATAAGTTAACTTTGCAAATCATTTTCTCATTGTTCCCTGTGTTATTGAACTTCATTTCATACTTAAATTGTTTCAAACAGGTTTACTTGAAAAGTATAATTTGTAATTATTATAGAATGAGAAGTGTTCCTCCTGTTGTTCCCATTCTGTTTAGTTCGCTTATTTTATTAGTTTGACTAACAACGTATAACTGTTTGTATTTGATCTATGTTCTCATTGTATCGGCATAATAATTTTTGTAATTTTTTATTTTCCAAATATGTTTCGTCTTTTAAATATTTTTTTGCGAAAAAATATGTTAATCATTAGTTGGCGTAATGTGAATGCTATGAATACATGAATATTTGTTTTTCCAATTTACTCTTAATAATAACCCTTTTTGACTAACTTATTTTTTAATTTTAACAAATAATTTAGGATAATTATGGTTCGTACTGAGAGTGAAATTCTTCTCAAATCTGACTTAATGTTCTCCCGAAGAGAGATTACTGACGTGGACAATCCCACTCCTCGAGAACAAAGATGCCTTTCACGTCGTCGAATGATTGCGCTTCAGTCATCTATGTCTCAAACCCAAAACAAGCCGAAAAAATTCCATGCAGAGAAAATATATTATGTTCTGAAGGCCTTAGAAATTAATTGTGTTATGCAAATATACAACAACAAAGGAAATATCATTAACTGTCCACATATTGAGAACTCGAAAGCGACTATACGCTCTTCATTAATCAAGAGACTTAATACCTCAACCAATGGATCTACTGAAGAACAATATGATTCTGCCATCACTTTCATCGATCTAGATCCCAACTCAGCGGAAGACTTCAATGGGGTGCCCATTTTTGTTTCTGATGATAAAGAACTGTTGATTAATCCATCAAACTCTTTTACTACCTTAGATCATCTTTAAAATTCTAACTACTACTATGACCATCCATTCGCAATTCATCACGGCTCCACTTCATTCAAAGATGATCCCTCTGAGAATTCAGACTATTAATAAATCGATTGATGCAGCTCAATATATCTTTCATCGTTTAGTCTTTATCATGATTATATATTTTTGTTATTTAAATACATTTATGTTTGTATTACATACATTTATTTAATGAAAAGTGATGGTTTTATACTTTATTATTGTACTATGTTTTCATTTAATGAAGTAAAACATGTATAAATGTTTTTAGTTATTTCATTTATTTTTTTATTTTGCATATTTACATGATTTATAGTTTGTGAACGAAAAACAATAGTAAGGTGTTATTATGTTTACAAGTTCTAAAAGTATAAATAATTTTATATTAACAATATACGAAAATAATCTTTCTATTTTGATATGTTTTTGTGTTAATCCAATTTAATTTATTAATGAAAAATCGACAAATTTTGTATATAAGAACAATAACCTTTATTTTAAATTTACTCTTTCTTTATATGTTTTTTAATCTTTCATATATTATTATTTTATTATTGTTATTGTTCATCAATACATATTAAACCCATATATGCATATAACATTGTGTATGACACTTACATGTTATTGTTGGTTTCCTTTTCGAAAGGTTCTTCATTAATTGTACTTTTGTTAACATCCATGTTCATAAAATACTCATGTATTCTTCATAAAACATATTATAAATGTTGTATTACTTTGTTAAAGGAATATAAGGATGTTACTTTCGTTACTGTCCGTTGTGTAAGTATTTTTTTGTTCAATATTTCTTACACCATATAAGAGTTTGTAAGAAGATCCATCAATTATAAGAGAACTATAATTTTTAGTCGACGATGTCACTACATGACACTATTCTATACCTATGAGTAGAATGTTCATATTCTGACATTAATCGACCAATATGATTTTGTTCTTACATTTGAAGTTTCATTCTTAGCGCATCTAATTTCTCCCTAACTCCTTAAAACAGTAGCAATGTTTGTATAGACCAAATCGATTAAGTATATGCATTTTGGGAGCCCACAATTAGTGGTACACATTTTCGAAAGAAGATTGGATTAGTAAGTTAGCATACTTAATAATTTCTAAGATGATATCAAAGTTATGACACTAAAGAAAATAGAAGAACTATGGCAATTGAAAAAAGGTCTATTAAGTCTTTGGAAGCCCTTCAAAGTTATGCTAATTTCTTAAGTTTTCTACTATGTTTGAATTTTTCTATTCAGCATAACATGATGCATAGCATTTAGTTGGTAAGTTGCATAAACAAGATAAAACTAAAGGGATATGTATAATCGTTTTTTAATCCTTTTACTTGATTTTTTCTCACATAGCTATTTAGGTTTATTTCATTTATAGGCACTCAATTTCTTTCACATTTTCTATTATGCCCATTTTTTATCATTATAATCATGTTCCCAATGGAGGTATTCTCATGGATGTCTCCATTATAACTCGGAACAGAGTTGACTATATGGCAAAAAACCAAATGTGCACATTCCCTTAAAGCTCATTATTATGTCTATATGTAATGTGTAATCTCGATGAAGTTTGTTTCTAAATTTCAATTCAATGATCATTCAGTATTGATAATATTCATGATGCTATTTATACATTTTATGCAATGCCAGTAATCTCTAAGCGTTGACGCTCTTACTGTATTACTATCCTATGTGATATTTATTGAAAAATTCATCATTTTATATAAATATATTTGTAAATCATTAAATTTAGCATTACTACTAAAATAATATATATCTTATGCTCAGATGGATTATAGAGAACGATGTAGACAAGCTAGGATGCATAGGAGGCTGGTACGCTCTTTCGCACTTCATTGACCATTAAACCCCCAAATTAACCCTTCAGTATCAACTTCTACCCATTTGTCTCCCAATACACCTTCAACATACTCACGTACTTCAATCAAAGTTAACTCAACCATATTGAGGGGTACACATGTAAATTCATTTTCTTCGAGATCCCGTGTAAATACCGATGGATTCATTTCCACAAATACTTCAATAACAAACAGTGAACCTAACGCAAGCATTGGTGTATATCGTGGCTACACATTAGAATGGGCAAGACGTGCGCTATTGCACTCAAATTCATCAAATCCCACCCCAACATAATAATCAATAATCCCCAACTCCGTATATTGAGTATGAATTAAAATTGTCAAAAATTCAATTTAATCCCTAATGAGTCATATAAATTTATAACCAAATTTATATTTTTTTTTATTTTACAACATGTAAACGAAAACCTCATTCAGCTATCTGATATCATAAGACTAGAGCATCAACCGCATGCATCAATAGTAAGACATTATAAAATACGTAATTATTAGTTAAGTGTGAAGCAAATCTTTATAAATGAAAATTCATTTTTTCAATATATTACAGGTAACAACTACGCCCTTTCGATGTTTGGTCCTCCCTCAAAGCAATATAGTTATTGTGGTGCTATTATGTGGTATGAGGAACGCACGGATAAACACAAAAATACATCATCTCCTAAGTTCTCCCTATGCTGTCAAGAAGGGAAAATAAGACTACCATTTAACAAGGAACCCCCGTCGTTCCTTATAGATTTACTGTCTTACAACGTAGGTGTGCGGTCATCAAAATTTTGAACAAATATCCGTGCATACAACTCAATGTTTTATATCACCTCAATAGGAGGAAAAATTAATAATAGATACAATAATGGTCGTGGCCCATACGTATACCGAATAAGCAGACAGAATCATCATAAAATTTGTTCGTTACTACCAATTGAAGGTCAACGACTAAAATTTGCGCAATTATACATCTACGATACTGAAGATGAGTTATCAAATCATATATCAGCTATAAGATCATCAAGCAATGACAGTAACATTGAGCCTTTAATTGTGGAAGGAATGATCCAAATGTTTGATGAAAGCAACGAAGTAGCAAAGGTTTTTAGAATGGCGTGTGATCGTTTCAAAGAATCTGATTTCACAGACATTAGACTAAGGTTGATCGTTACAAAGCGGGGTGACCCTCCCATTTATAATTTACCTTAAGACTCTGAGGTTACTGGTTTGATAGTTGGTGACCTTTCGGATACTAATTATAGACGTGACATTATCATTCATCATAAGTCTACCGGATTGCAACGTATAGGCGAACTATATCCATTATTTATGGCAATGCAATATCCAATCATTTTTTCGTATGGTGAAGATTGATATCATGTACACATTCGCTATGCAAATAATTCAGGTCATCGTCAAACAAAGAGAGAATGCGTAACCATGCGGGAGTTCAATTCCTATAAACTACAACAAAGACGTAATGAATCAAATTTATTACATCTTTCTGGTCGTTTATTTCAACAATACATTGTTGATGCATAAACATGTATAGAGGAAGAGAGGCTACGCAGGATAAGCCTAAATCAAACTAAGTTACATTCTGAGCTTTATAAATGAATCAAGGATTCAGTCTTAAGAGGAGATACCACACCCACATATGTTGGTAAACGCATTGTTCTTTCCTCCAGTTTCACCGGTGGACCAAGGTACATGGATCAAAGCTTCCACGATGATATCGCAATTTGTAGATGGTTTGGCAACCCAGATCTATTCATAGTTTCACATCGAACCCCAAGTGGTCTGAAATAACCCAATTTCTATCCTTAAATCCTGGGCAACAACCCGATGAATGTCTGGAAATTATTGCAAGATGCTTTAAAATAAAGCTCAATCGTTTTATGAAAGATTTCAAAGATAATAAGAGATTTTATGGAATCCAAGCCTGTAAGTAACTTCTATTTAATATTTTTCTATTCAATAATTTTATGCTAACATAATTTATCATTTTTAAGCTATTTACACGATTGATTTCTAAAAGAGAGGATTGTCACATGCTCATATCATATTATTCCTACATCCTGAAGATAAACCTCAAACATCGACCCAAATTGATTCAATTATATCAGCTGAAATACCAAATGAGGAAGAAGATCCTTTTTGTTTAAAGTTGTTTCCCAATTTATGATGCACGGGCCTTGCGGTGAAGCAAATTGTAACTCCCCATATATGTCCAAAGGAGTTTGATCTAAAAAATTCCCTAAAGCCCATACATCAGAAACCTCTTTAGATCAAACTGGATTTCCTATTTACAAAAGGAGAGATGATGGAGTTGTTGTTGACAAAAATGGAATTAAACTTGATAATAGATTTGATGTACCTCATAACAAAGGCTTAATCGTTAACTACGATGCACACATCAACGTAGAGTTATGTACCAAGTCTGGAGCTATCAAGTATCTATTTAAGTATGTCAACAAGGGTGCCGACAAAGCATGGCTTCTATTACAAGAAAATGTTGAAAGAAATGAAACGACAGGCAAGAATGATGTTAGACATATTGATGAGATTAAATCATATCTTGATTGTAGATACGTATCTGTCTGTGAGTCTGCATGGAGGATATTTAATTTCGATATTCAACATCGAAGTGTTACTGTAGAGAGATTAACGTTCCACTTACCAAATCAATAAAATATAACATTTAAGGACTATGAAAGGTTAGACAATGTCGTGAACAGAATAGATGTTGAGAAAATAATGTTCACAGAATGGATGAGGATGAATTTTGAACATCTATATGTACATGAATTAACATATGTTGAGTTCCCTACAAAATGGGTATGTCAATCAAAGTTCAAACTGTGGAAAAGAAGAGAAATAGAAGATTGCATTGGTCATATTGTTTATGCACATCCATCATCGGGTGAGAGATTTTACTTACAGATGTTACTTAATATTGTAAGAGGGCCCCGTAATTATGAGGAAATTAGAACAGTAAATGGTATAACTTATTCGACCTTCAAATCAGCATGTTATGCACTAGGGCTACTAGATGAAGACAAAGAATGGCACGATGCACTTTCCCATGCTTCTAGCTGGTCATTCGATAATCAAAAACGTGAATTATTTGTTATGATACTCCTTTTTTGTAAGGTTACTGAGACCTTAAATCTTTGGGAATAAAATTGGCATACTCTTTCTGAAGAATATTTTGTACATGCATGGGAAAAAAACTTTAATTTCTTGACTTGCTCTTAACTGATTCTCAACTTCAAAGTTATGAAATTTATGAAATAGAACAAATTATGAATCGTAACAACAGAAGTCTGAGAGATTTTCCACCTCTACCACTTCCTGATGAATCTTTAATAAGGGATATGGGAAACCGATTGATTCGTGAAGAGACATCATACGATATGGCTGAGATGTCTTCGGAGCACCAAAGACTACATATCGGATTAAACAAAGATCAATTATTGATTTATAACAATGTGATCGAATCAGTTAATCAATATAATATAAGATTGTATTTCGTTTATGGTGCAGGAGGAACCGGCAAAATGTATTTATATAAGACTATCATTACACGATTAAGATCCGAAGGTAAGATTGTTTTGGCCCTAGCATCCTTTGGAATCACAACATTATTGCTACCGGGTGGAAGAACAACCCATTCACATTTTACAATACCGATTGACATGTGTGATTCGTCCACATGTGACATACGACAAGGCACTAACCTTTCTAAATTGATTCGAAATTGCTCAGTAATTATTTAGGATGAAGATCCTATGGATCATCTTCATACATTTGAAGCAGTTGATAGATCATTACGAGATATCCTTTATTTCAACGACCCAATATCAATCGATAAACGTTTTGGCAAAAAAACTGTTCTTTTAAGGGATACTTCAGACAAACATTACCAATTATCCCAAGAGGAACAAGACATGATATTGTTCGAGCTTCAATAAACATGTCACCAATTTGTAAGGAATGTAAAGTTTTCGTACTAAAGCAAAATATGCGAATAAAAGACACAACTGAATTTTCAAATTGGGTGCTTGGGATTGGGGAAGGGACAATAGTGGCATCTTATTTCAATGAAGAATAAGATAAGACATGGATTGAAATTCCAAATGATCTTTTAGTTGAACATACCAACAATCCAGTCGCAGCAATCGTCGACAGCACATACCCATATTTAGTTGAAAACATTAAGAGTGAAGAATATTTGAGATCGTCAGCAATTCTAACACCAACTAACGATGTGGTCGATGATATAAATCATTTTGTTCTTAATAAAATTCATGAAGAGGAGCGTATTTATCTAAGTTCTAACTCCACTTGCAAAGCATCAGTAAAAACAACGGATGAAGAGATGCAACTCCCTTTGGAGTTTCTAAACAACTTGAATTTTAATGGCTTGCCTAGACATAAACTTCATCTAAAAGTTGGTGTCCTTTGATCTTACCGTGTAACATTAGTCAGAGTGTCGGGCTATGTAATGGAACACATTTAATCATCACTTAACATAGTGATTGGATCATTGAAGCTAGATTTATTACTGGATCACATATTGGCATAAAAGTATTCATTCTAAGAATTATCATGACCTCAACAGATAAGAAATGGCCGTTCATACTAAAACAAAGGAAATTCCCACTGCGCTTATGCTTTGCTATGAATATAAACAAGAGTCCAGGACAAACTTTGTCTAACGTTGGAATTTACTTGCCCAGTCCAGTATTTTGTCATGGACAACTCTATGTATCTATATCAAGAGTGAAATCAAGATCTGGTTTGAAATTTCTAATAAGAAATGATCATGCAATACCTCAAAAATACACGAAGAATATAGTGTTCAACGAGGTTTTCCATGATTTAGAATCTGGTAAATAAGTTACTATTTTTACAGACATTAATTTTTCAATAACGTTGTCCAAACATTATTAAGAACTTCAATAATAAAATATTGTTTATACATTAGACAATTTTTTTTCCTCTTCATGCAGATCCAATATGAATTACTCTCATACTTCAGTGTCCGAGCTAACTGTCGAATCAAGAAATTGTGCAATAGTTGTTCGAGTAACCAGGAGATGGAAGGTATTCAATTTTAAGAACAACAATGATCTGATATCTGTTGATTGTGTCCTACTTGATGAAAAGGTATGCATTTATACTTCAACTGTGTAGTTATATAGACATTTAATAATATGCATACTTATACTTTATACATACAACTAATATAACTAATCTTCTTTACCTAATAACAATCCTGATAAACACGTGTTAGCAAGTATTTGTTGGTACTTGTATTTTAATTGCTGAATGAATTACATTAACACTTAACAAAATAAATTACAAAAATAATGGAAATCACTTAATTTAGATTCATTCGTAAAATTACATGAACGAACATAATAACGACACAAAATTTTTGAAAAGGAATTATTTATATTGGATTTCACACGTAATAATCGAATATTCTTTAAGCTATGCATTCTTTTTCAACAACACTGGCTATCATGTGACCAAACTGCCACTGGAACTAGAACTTGGAGTGGCACTCCCTCCCAAAAATTGGGTTGCGAACTAATTTCATTTAATCTGCATCTATACCTGATTTTACAGAGGGTACACCCTCCAATAGAAGACTCAAGTAAGCAGGCTCTTACCTCAGGCTGCTAAATACTGCAGTAAGAAACATAATATTTTTCTCAAAGTCGATAACAGCGAATGCTAGTGAATCCTTTCGAACATTGATCGCTTCTGAGATCAATAATAACATGTTCAATATTGGTTTGAAATCCTTAATGACTGCAGGACGAAACATAATATTTTTCTGAATTCGAAAACAACGACTGATGGTGAATCCTTTCGAACATTGATCGCTTATCCCATAAATATTACACATTTACCCAACACAGCGATAACATCAGGACAATAATGTACAATCTCCACAAAAATGATGTTACGCCCCCGAAGATGACTAAATAAGATCTACTGAAAAACTGATGGGGTAGTTCTATGAACATGTAAACTAATAGATTGAGTGAGACGTGTTTGTATATAATGCATTACAAAGGATAGAGGTTAAACTTCTGGACAAAGAAGATGATTTAGATCGTACAATTATGCAAAACAATTCTATGTATTTACTTTTGAAATTTAAAAACATTAAAACTATGTTATATACTTCTGGAATAATACTATAAGCTTTGACAATTCAACATAATAGATGTTATACACAAACTAAGAAACCATTAATTAATAGTTACTTCAAAGAATTCAAAACAATTCTTAGTCGTGTACAAATTTTGAATGTGACATCGGGTATGATACTTATAATCATAATTGGGAGTAAATATATGAATGGAGTCTGTGCTCATTCCGATGTTTACAGAGACATCTACTTAGCATTCAAATGTTTTATAACAATATCAACTTTTAGGCTCTATTAATACCTGATTACAATTATCCATTCTTTAATTCCTTACAAATTTTGGACATTTGTCAACAAAATCCTGAGGTATGCAGACCTCGGCTCTTTCTATTCTTACCTTCATTGTTTTTACTTATGTTTTTGTACTGGCTACTTAAATACTTCATTGTTGCTAATATATTATTTAATTTCAATGTAAGATCATGGATAGTTACTTGAAATGAGAGTAAATATGATAATTGTGTAAGCATTTTTATTAAAGCTTTGAATTAAAACATATCAGAAGTTTCATGTTTGAATAATACCTTAAAATACACACGGTTCTGCATATAAACAATGCACACAAAGAGTATCACACACACATATTTCCCATTAAGTTTCACACACGACAATAAATTATCATTTATGTTTCAAAACATTTCATATTGGATTGCATACACCAACATATCTTTATATTTTTAAAATACTTCATTGTCTAATATGATCATATTGTATCTCTATCAAGATAATCATATTCACGAAATTATTTGGAAAGGGGAAGTTGAAGAATTTGCATCCTTAATCGAAGAAGAAAAAATTTACAAAATCCCAAACTTCAAGGTTGCTGAAAACAACAGAGGATACAAATGTGTTACACATTCATGTGTAATACATTTCAAAACCGGCACCACTGTAGAAGAACTGACAAACAACATCCCAAAAATTTCTTTACATAAATTTGAAATTGCTGAGTACAATATACTCAAACATAGAATTGTGAACAAGGAAAACCTCACAAGTAAAAAGTAAAACAATATCTTATCTTTTATAAACTTATTCATCATTTACATACCGTAAATCATAAACAATAAATATAATTTTTTAATCAGATGTATGTGGCATCATTATCGGAAGAAGCGAAATCGAATTCTTGAATCTTAGGGTAAATAATGTCGAAAAATTAGACATCCAAATATCTGATGCCAGGTATGAAAGCATTGAATTTATTTATCAATTATTTTTTTTAATTCATATACATATTACTCTTAAACATAACTTTTTATTGCAAAACATACACAATACAGCAGCAACAATTTGAGAATCACATTGTGGGGAAAGTCAGCAATTACTCTGAACGGAATTTTGCAAGATGTAACAATAATGGCAATTACAATTGTAATTACATCACTCAATGTTAAAGAATTTAGAGGTACACATATAGAGTATCAATCAAATATTTATAATTATGAACATTTTAATTCATTCATTTTTACGTGACATGTATATATCTATCGTCCACATATGCAACGAAGACGTATATTAACATCAAAATTCCCGAGATTCAACCATTCATTGATAGGTAATTGCTTAAATTAATAAATAATAAAACAAGAATGTAATTAAAAACCAGTTACTCATATTTTATACTCAACAGCTCAAGTAATACACAATTCAAACCAATGGAGCGTATACCTTTAACGCAAAATTTGGAATCACAAAGAGACACAAAAAATGTCCTAAACATTTTAGACATAAAAAAATATGCGATCGACATCGAAAGATGAGGTCATGTATATTCTCTTTATAAATTTAAAATAGTTATTTCGTTTAAATTTAAATTAGTTATTTCATTCAAAATTAACACTATTATACAGGTATAGATTGTATCAATTCAAGCATCGATTGCTGGAATCAACGATAAGTTTGGTTGGTCTTATGTGGCATGCAAAGTTTGTAACAAGATATTGACAAAGCTTGCAGAATCGTACAACTGTAAATTTTGCAATAACGACAATTCCTTTCCCATCCCTAAGTAAGTATAAGTAAATTAATTTAATTATATCATATCTATCACGATGAATTAAATTAACTATTATTTAATTTTTCCAATTTTGTAGATATAAACTGCAAATTGATGTGCAAGACTATACTGTAATTACAACATTGGTGCTTTTCGATAAGGTCGCAGAAAAATTGGTTGGCTTCACACTTGAACAAATTGAAACAAAGAAAAACAAAGTACGTATACGATTTCTTTTATTATTTTATTACTAAAATTAACTAATTCCAACACACGTAACAATTTACAATTTATACAGGGCAATACAACGGAGGCAAATTTTATGTTCAAGAATATTATTGAAAAAAATTACAAATTCATTCTGAAGCTCAATAAATTTAATTGGATAATGCAGAAGGAATACTATACAGTTACAAAATTCAAAGAAACTACCAATGAAAATTCAGGACAAGAAGATTATGAAAGCTTATCAAAGGTAAAATATTATATACATATATATGTTAGAATGATATAACATTTGTAACTAATGAGAAATGACTTGATTATAACAGATAAAAAATAAGAGAAAGTACATTCAGATTGTTGAAGAGGATGAATGAAAGAGGTAAATTTTCATAAACACAAACATCTATTCATAAAAATTATATACTGTAACAACCCGTACTCTTGGAGACAATTAAATTCCATAATTGAGTATAAATTGGAAATTTGGAGAATTTCTCGAAATAGTGATTTTTGGGATTTTCAAGGATTGGATGATTTTCGACGGGTGTTGTATTTACTTTTGGGATTAAGTAAATGAATTGGAGTATTTTAATAATATGTCGCCGTTGGGTAAAGCGATAGAAGATGATATTTTAATTGGAATACCGCATTTATTTATTTTGGGGTTAACATCGGCGGTTGCGGTCAAGTACCTCGGATGAAAATTTTGACTGCGCCGTGAGTCTCGAAATGGCTGAGATAGTCGGAAAAGAGTGTTCGATTGTCTAAATTGAGCTTCGGAGAATTTTTAGAGTTAAAAGGACTCGAAATTGAGTAAATGAATCGTTTTTGGGTTTTAAGGGGTATAAACCCTTTTCTCCTTATATAAGGAGGGAGAGAAGGAGAAAAGAAAAAGAAAACGAAAAGAGAGAGGAGAGAGAGGAAGGAAGAAAGAGGAGAGAAAAGGGAGATTTCAGATTTTATCCGCCGGACTCGACTAGGGATCGTCGGATTTTATCCACGAGGCAAGTGTTTACTTTCTTTATTTACTTTTGAGCATAAATCTCATATCGTAGTTTGGTATTAACAAACCCAAAAGATTTTGGGGTGTGGTTTTCGTGGATAAAACGGGTTTTCGGGCGATAAAACTAATAAACCCCAATAATTTTCTAATCGGAGAAACTTAGGATTTAATCAAAATTAATTGTTGGTTTTGGGTTCTAGGATGTTTAGAATCCATTTTATATATGTGTATGTAGTTGGTTGAGGTTGTAGGACGTTAGAAGCGGAGATAAAATCTTGGGAGAAACTTTAATGGCAAAAAAAGCTTCTTGGAGAAGAAATTGTCCGCCATGATCGATCGATCGAGCGTGGGGGATCGATCGATCGAACTATCGATCGATCGAACAATCTATCGATCGAGGGCTATGGGTCGATTAACCAACCCTTCAGGAATTTTGACAATCTTTCCTAGGGGTAATTCGATGGGTTGCATTCCAATTCTAATTGTTCTGAGGTTAATTATGGAATAAAATAAGAGATCTTTTATGGGTAAAGAGTCTTCCAATTGAGGGAATTTATAGGGGCTAAGTGAGGGTTTTAAGTGTATAACCCTAAAATGTTATTTTCGAGGAAAATAGATAAGTTAAGTAATTAGAATGTTGGGGTCCCTAAAATCGGGTGGGGATCCCTAAATGATTAATTGGACGAGATGTAGTCCTTGGGTTCATGAAAATGGAAACCACAACCTTCGTAATTTAAGAGTGTTAGGGGAAGAATAATCCTCGGGATATTTCTATTAGATTTAAGCCTGTATAATTTATGCGTACAGGAAAGCATAATTATATTGATATTGGTTGAGTAAATCCTATGAGGTTATTAGGATGGAAATTTGGAGATATCCACTAAATCCTTAGAGGGGAATAAGGTATTTATTATTTATTAAGTGAGGGAATACTTACGGTATAGTACCATGAATTGTGAATGTATGAGTATGATTTTGAAAATGTAAAATATGAATGTTTTCAAATTGGAAAAAGAAATGATTTTCATAAATGATAATTTATGTATGCACACCTCTCTAAATCTCTATCATAAGGGAAGTGCGCACGTGTGGTGAAGTCCCCTGGCTAATCAATGCAGGGGAATATAGTCCTAGGCCATATGATCGATTATTGTATGTTTTCTGCGATGGTGAGGTAATTTTGGGTGTGGTTATGACTCTCCCGCAGACATATGGCCGCTTCCCGACGTCTTGCATTGTAGGATCCCGAGTTGTCTTATTTGATAGGCCCTGGAAGATGATAACCATTTAGGGGCACGCACAGTGGGGAAACCCGGACGGGCAGCCTTTGAAACGTTATATGATATAAATTATAACTATTCTTAATAATGTGGGACATTATTGATGTTAAAGCAATTTATGATAATAAATTGGCTTTAAATACATTTCCTGGATGGAAGAAGGGAAATGGGATAAATGAATTGGCTTTATATATATTTCTTGGATGGAAGAAGGGAAATGGGAGCATATACGATGAAAAAGCATTTTTATGTTAATAAAATTGGGTTTTAAACACATTTCCTGGATAGAATAAAGGAAATGGAAAGTTTTGAGATAAAAATGAAAATAAAGTAAACCTCAGTCCAGGAGATATATCCGGATGTGCATTATAAAGATGAATATCGAGTAAATGAACTCTCATTCCGGGAGATATATCCGGAAGTGTAACCTGATATGTATCTAAAAGATAAGTATGATATGTATATTATTATCTAGTATGTATATACGTTGTGTACTGAGGGTCTAATGGATCTCGATGATCAGCCTTGCCACGTAGTAGTGTATCGGGGGGTTCCTTGTTTGGATTTCGTTCTGCGAGACACCCCACGCAAGAACATGGCATATTTTTAAGACTGGTGAGAAGTCTAGCCCTTAGTACTTGGATTAATTAGGGCTGCTAGCAGATTAGGTAACAGACTAGTTAGGCAGGGTAGCTTGACTAGGGTATTTTGTTAGGATGAGATAGGAGTTCACTATTAGAAGAGAGGTGAGGGGTATCTCATGGGAGTGAGATACCAAATTTAAATATGAGACAAATCTTTTTTTTTTCAAAAAAATAAAGCATTTATGCACTTGCTAAATATTCTCCAAACTCGGGCTCTGACCCATTTATCTACTTTTCCTCTCTTGCTATATATATATATGTAGGTGTCTAGACACACGGATGCCTGGATGACACTTCTTTCGAGTCAAACGTCTGCTACAGCAGCTGTGGATGCGTGCAGGTTCTCGATAGATGCTTCTATCCTTGTAATCTAGATAGGAGGTACTGTGTAAATATTCGGACCAATGGCCCAATTGCATTTATTTATTCTTTTCCGCCTTTTACTGCGGCATTCGACATGGTAGTATCATATTTGAACTGAGTGTTCGGTTAATTTATTTTATTTGAGTTCCATATATATAAACGGTGTGGATGTTTTAATTTATTAGTTGTTTAAAAAGAGTAGTTAAGTAAAATTTTGACGCCAGCCTAATAGGTTATTAGTAATTAAATTGATTTTCGACAGTGATGCTAAGAATGATCCATATGCGACTCCTGTTTTAATTAGATATAGGAATGATCGCCCGGTATTTTATTAGGCGGGGTGTGAAAGATGGTATCAGAGCATCAGGTTCTAGTGTCCTTAGGAATCTGTGCGGACGTACTACACTTTCAACGTTGCTCTCGATTTGATAAAGAGCCTTAGGATTTGGATTGTTGATTTCTCTTGTGAGATTTTGTTCTGCTGCTATAGTATAAGATTATGTAAATCTTTTGCGCGCTCGTTCGAGATTCGTGTGCAGGGCTTGGATGGTAGCAGGAGGCGGGGCTTAGCTCATTGGGGACGTGGACCGTAGTAGAGGTCTCTTCCTTTGTAGTGTTTGCTAAGTATTATTTCAACGACTACTAAAGTATAGTAGTTATGAGTACCGAAGTACCACCGTAGTAGAGAGTGGTACTAAAGTTGAATTTCCGAGTGACGATAAGGATTCAAAAGGGATCTTATGGACAATTTTAATCGTGAGTCCCCATGATTCAGCAGGAATGAGAAGAATGCAGTTTCTAAATTATTCACTTAAGGATCGGCCAGAGGCCGACAGTGAACAAAGAGTAAGATGGAGAAGCGAACCTTATATCGAGGGGAGGTAGGTATAATGAATAATGAGTCCTTTCGAGGAATGATAGGCTCACTAGAGAAGTGTTGCTAACACTTATAAAGAATGGGTATGTTCGAGGACCCCATTGGTGGACATCCACTTGGGGAATTTGTTAAAACGGTGTTGTTGAGGTGGGTAGTGGAATCTCCTTCTAACAAAGAAGAATTTAGGGGGAATTACTAAAGTGATTGTCAGAATCATGACAATGGAGTCCAAGATACTGATAATTTTATTATGGTCAGGAAGGCTAGTGATGCAAATAGTGATGTGGAGTGCGAAGCCGCAGGGTTAAGTAAATTTGGAAGGAAGAGGTATAATTGGCGTAAATTTGACAAGGTTAGGGTGCCTAGTTGGGGCATAGGGTTAAGTAAATTTGGGTTTAGTTAGGACAAGTGAATTAAGTATGAGAACCAATTGGGGTAGATAACTGCGAAGTTGTTGCTGTGAGTTTCACCTCAGAAGGAAGAGGTATAATTGGCGTGGATATATAAAGTTGCGGTGTTTCGTTAGCCCTAGACTCGTGTGTGTAATTTGAGTTTTGTGGCGGTCTCGATAACATTATATAATGTATATCTATGTGTTTTTCACGGTAGCGTAATTTTATTTTCCTTCATTCTCCATAAAGGCGGGTGTTGATATTTTGAATATATATATATATATATATATATATATATATATATATATATATATATATATATATATATATATATATATATATATTTGCTTGTGATACTCGTCTTATATGTTTATATGAGTATGGTAATATTATGAGTATAACATATTCTTCGTTGTTCAGAGCGATAGCAGGCTAATGATTACAAGGCTATCGTGTCCGCAGTTCCAGGGTGGAACAGGTGGTTGTTGCCATATCTCGCCTGGATACAGGTTGAGCTCGCCTTTATTATTATGGGTAGATTAAACTTCTATGAGTACATGTTTCATTATCGCGATTTGAGTATGTGGCGACCTTATAGATGTGATTTAAGGTATGCAGGGCTGATTATTGAGCTGTGAGTTTAAGCTCATCATTGATTGCGCAAGGACTTAGAGTTAGTACGAGCTCTTGGTGGTATGGTACCTGAATAGAGATGGGAGTTCAGACCACATGGGGTTAAAAGAGGGGATGGGGTTATCCCGGTTGTGTATTTGAAGTTGACGAACCTCCACGACTGATAAGGTTAAGTAATAGTGTAATTGGAGGGGTTCCTTGTTTGGATTTAGCTTTGCGAGACTCTCCGCGCATGAACCTTAACGACGTCGCGACTGGAGAGATGTTATAGGGTGTGAGGATGTCAGTTTTGTTGGTAAGTCATATAGTATGTATGAAACACTATAGACTATGAGCCATCTGATGATGGTATGCTTATGGAAGTAATGTGCTATGGAAAAGCACTAAAGTGGTCCTCTCACCACAAGTGGGTGGGTGAAGTAGGACTTAGAGAAATTGATTCGAGGATTATAGACAGGCCTTAATGAAAAGGTAAATTTTGAGGATGCATATTTTGGGTATGACAAACGTAATGATTTTGCCGAGAGTGGGCACTTCCATTAGCTAAATTTTTGTTTTCACACAGGTGAGAGGATAGAATAGTAGAAATGCGTTCATAGGTTAGTGAGGTAGGATTTAGGACGTCCCGCTGGAGTGCCTTAGGTCTCTATATCTCGATGACCGACAATGCGAGGGAGTACTGTAACGGGAGGGTTCCTTGTCTGGATTTTTCTTTACGAGATGTTCCACGCATGAAACTAAGAAAACGTCGGGAGTTGAGAGAGGCCTTGGGGGATAGGGACATACTTAGGAGTGTACTCGTTTCGCGTAGGTAGGGTGACGCTTATATTGTAGAATTATTAAGATGTAAGTTCAATAGATTTAGTGGCACCGATGTAAGGAGAATTGAATTTTGCGGGTTGGGAGGACCCATGTGTGAGTATTACACCGAGGAAAGGAGACCCTTATTTAGAGAGAGTGTTAAGTGTCATACGTTCAGAATGGATGTGCAGATGTGCACGGGTTAGAAAGGTGTATGGACACCTTAGTAAGTTGGTTTTATATACTACCTGAAATAGAAAAGGCTTAGTGTATAAAGTTGGAGTTTATGTCGTAAGGCAGTCACGAATGGATTTGGAGAGTGTTGGATGGAATGTCGAGAGAGTTATGCGATATTCCAATTGTATAATGGGAAATAAGAGGTAACGTGCCCAAGATAAGCGATGAGACTGTTGGAAGTAGTCAAATTTTAGTAGAGTTTCCTTTTTAAAGGAAATCAGTTGTCCTGCTGTGGACGAGCGGGCACTTGTTAGCAAGGGTGTCAGCTTTGAGAGATGTTAGAGCAGTAGTTATAGACTCGTTTCTCTTATTGGCAGCAGGAGAAGCCATAGGAGTAATAGGTAAATGTTGTACGTTAGTAGGTAGAATTTAGATGAGCTTATAGTGAAACTAGTACTTGGGAGTACACCTTGAGGTAGGTGGAATATGGTAAGGGACCATCGTCTTAGCACCTTTTTTATTTTGGGGGTACTAAGACGTAGTGGAATTTGTGATCGTAGGTTGGTGGTATAGGTTCTATCCGAATTTTGAGGACGAAACTCCATTGTAAGGGGGGAAGTATGTAACAACCCATACTCTTAGAGACAATTAAATTCCATAATAGAGTATAAATTGGAAATGTGGAGAATTTCTCAGAATAGTGATTTTTGGGATTTTCAAGGATTGGATGATTTTTGATGGGTGTTGTATTTACTTTTGGGATTAAGTAAATGAATTGGAGTATTTTAATAATATGTCTCCATTGGGTAAAGCGACAGAAGATGATATTTTAATGGGAATACCCCATTTATTTATTTTGGGGTTAAAATAGGGGGTTGCGGTCAAGTACCTCGGATGGATATTTTGACTACGCCGTGAGTCTCGGAATGGCCGAGATAGTCGAAAAAGAGTGTCTGATTGTCGAAATTGAGTTTCGGTAAATTTTAGAGTTAAAAGGACTCGAAATTGAGTAAACGAGTCGTTTTTGGGTTTTAAGGGGTATAAACCCTTTTCTCCTTATATAAGTAGGGAGAGAGCGAGAAAATAAAAAGAAAAGAGAGAAGAGAGAGAGGAAGGAAGGAAGAGGAGAGAAAAAGGAGATTTCGGGCCAAACTCCACCGAACTCGACTTGGGATCGTCGGATTTTATCCACGAGGCAAGTGTTTACTTGCTTTATTTACTTTTGAGCATAAATCTCATATCGTAGTTTGGTATTAACAAACCCTAAATATTTTGGGGTGGGGTTTTCGTGGATAAAATGGGTTTTTGGGAGATAAAACGAATAAACCCCAATAATTTTCTAATCGGAGAAACTTAGGATTTAATCGAAATTCATTGTTGGTTTTGGGTTCTAGGATGTTTAGAACCCATTTTATATATGTGTATGCAGTTGGTTGAGGTTGTAGGACATTAGAAGCGGAGATAAAATCTTGGGAGAAGCTTTAATGGTCGAAACAGCTTCTTGGAGAAGAAGCTATCTCCAAAATCGATCGATCGAGCATGGGGGATCGATCGGTCGAACCATCGATCGATCGAGGGCCATGGGTCGATCAATTGACCCTTCAGGAATTTTGACAATTTTTCCTAGGGGTAATTGGATGGGTTGGATTCCAATTCTAATTGTTCTGAGGTTAATTACGGAATAAAATAAGAGATATTTTATGGGTAAAGAGTCTTCCAATTGAGGGAATTTATGGCGGCTAAGTGAGGGTTTTAAGTGTATAACCCTAAAATGTTATTTTCGAGGAAAATAGATAAGTTAAGGAATTAGAATGTTGGGGTCCCTAAAATAGGGTGGGGATCCCTAAATGATTAATTGGACGCGATGTAGTCCTTTGGTTCGTGAAAATGGAAACCACAACCTCCTTAATTTAATAGTGTTAGGGGAAGAATAATCCCTGGGATATTTCTGTGGGCTTTTAGGCCTATATAATTATGCGTATAGGAAAGAATAATTATATTGATATTGGTTGTGTAAATCATATGAGGTTATTAGGATGGAAATTTGGAGATATCCACTAAATCCTTAGAGGGGAATAAGGTATTTATTATTTATTAAGTGAGGGAATACTTACGGTATAGTACCATGAATTGTGAATGTATGAGTATGATTTTGAAAATGTAAAATATGAATGTTTTCAAATTGGAAAAAGAAATGATTTTCATAAATGATAATTTATGTATGCACACCTCTCTAAATCTCTATCATAAGGGAAGTGCGCACGTGTGGTGAAGTCCCCTGGCTAATCAATGCAGGGGAATATAGTCCTAGGCCATATGAGCGATTATTGTATGTTTTCTGCGATGGTGAGGTAATTTTGGGTGTGGTTATGACTCTCCCGCAGACATATGGCCGCTTCCCGACGTCTTGCATTGTAGGATCCCAGGTTGTCTTATTTGATAGGACCTAGAAGATGATAGCCATTTAGGGGCGCGCACAGTGGGGAAACCCGGATGGACTGTCTTAGAAATGTTATATGATATGTAATATAACTATTCTTAATAATGTGGGACATTATTGATGTTAAAGAAATTTATGATAATAAATTGGCTTTAAATACATTTCCTGGATGGAAGAAGGGAAATGGGATAAATGAATTGGCTTTATATACATTTCCTGGATGGAAGAAGTGAAATGGGAGCATATAAGATGAAAAAGCATTTTTATGTTAATAAAATTGGCTTTTATATACATTGCCCGAATAGAAGAAAGGAAAATGAAAGTTTTGAGATAAAAATGAAAATAAAGTATACCTCTGTCCAGGATATATATCCAGATGTGCGTTATAAAGATGAATATCGAGTAAATGAACTCTCATTCTGGGAGATATATCCGGAAGTGTAACCTGATATGTATCTAAAAGATAAGTATGATATGTATATTATTCTCTAGTATGTATATACGTTGTGTACTAAGGGCCTAATGGATATCAACGATCAACCTTGCCATGTAGTAGTGTATCGGGGGGTTCCTTGTTTGGATTTCGCTCTGCGAGATACCCCACACACGAACATGGCATAGTGTTGAGACTGGGGAGAAGTCTAGCCCTTAGTACTTGGATTAATTAGGCTTGTTAGCTGATTAGGTAACAGACTAGTTAGGCAGTGTAGCTTGACTTGGGTATTTTGTTAGGATGCGATTGGAGTGCACTATTAGAAGAGAGGTGAGGGGTATATGATGGGAGTGCGATACCAAATTTAAATATGAGACAAATCTATTTTTTTTATAAAAATAAAGCATTTATACACTTGCTAAATATTTTCCAAACTCGGGCTCTGACCCGTTTATCTACTTTTCCTCTTTCTCTCTCTCTCTCTCTCTCTCTCTCTCTCTCTCTCTCTCTCTCTCTCTCTCTATATATATATATATATATATATATATATATATATATATATATATATATATATATATATATATATATATGTCTAGACACAGGGACGCCTGGATGACACTTCTTTTGAAACAGACGTCTGTAGCAGCAGCTGTGGATGCGTGCAGGTTCTCGATTGATGCTTTTGTCCTTGTAATCTAGATAGGAGGTACTATGTAAATATTCGGACCAATGGCCCAATTGCATTTATTTATTCTTTTCCTCCTTTTAGTGCGGCATTCGATATGGTTATATCATATTTGAACCGAGTGTTCGGTTAATTTATTTCATTTCAGTTCCTTTTATATAAACGGTGTGGATGTTTTAGTTTAGTAGTTGTTTAAAAAGAGTAGTTAAGTAAAATTTTGACGCCAGCCTAATAGGTTATTAGTAATTAAATTGATTTTCGACAGTGAAGCTAAGAATGATCCATATGTGACTCCTGTTTTAATTTGATATAGGAGTGATCACCCGGTATTTTATTAGGCGGGGTGTCACATATACATTAATCTTTCAAAATTTGTAACATAGTAATTCATATTTTGCAGGACATAATCTATTGGTGCTACTTTACAACGTCTGTCACTACATTCTACATTGAGGATAAAAGATGAGAGATTTTTTTTTTCAATTCAAAATTCTGTAATACATTGAACATCATTTAAAACAATATTGGATAAATTCGTTTCATAGTTTTTATTTATTATATTCATTACTTTCATAGTTTTTCCAATTTTTTTGTGATAGAAAAATGGCCATGCCATTGAATTTGATGTCTTTTAAGTAAAAATAATCTACATGACTATCACTCTCACTAGATGTAATTTAACTATTTCTTTCAAGTATGTCATATATTAGTGTACATCCAGAACAATTACAAGTCCATCTTCCCTTTAAAGCCTATGAAGTATGATAGAGTGTGCAAACCACTACAGGAATGTTCATACTTGGCAATTGAATGTGTTATAATGATTGTTTTTTTAACTTTTTCAACTTCAATACTGGCAGCAAACCCAAATATTAATGTGATTAGATCTAATTTTTATTTTTGTGACATGTGTGCAGTATTTAACTTCATCACCCTTGAAGTTTGTTAATTTGTGATTTATCACCTACACTGTGAATCATATGAAGTATAGAAGAGTATGGAAACCACTACAGGGATGAACATGCTTAGCATTTCAATGTGTTATAATGATTTTTTTTACATTTTTCAGCTTTAATACTGGGAGAAAAACCAAATATTAAGGTGATTATAAGTAATTTTGATTTTTGTGAGATGTGTGCAATATTTAACTTAACATGTATTTAAGGAGTGAAACACATGATTTCTTAATTCGACCACGCATTGCGTGGCCTTCATGCTAGTAACATAATATAATTTTGGTGTCTCCTCTTAGATAATTGACACGTGGCAGTAATAAATGCTCTAATTTAAGTATATCTTCTCTTAGAGGATTGACACGTGGTAACAATAAATGCTCTAATTTATGTATATTTATAAAACAAGAGTCCAACATAGATGGGAAATCGAAATGACCCTAAATTTAATATCATGCACCAAAATAGGATCTGTGAATCGGGCTTCTTGAAGAGGGTGAATGCACACCAAATTAGATGCATGCGTCAACTCTTTATGGTTACAATAATGTATACTCCAAGACCCATAAAACTATGTGAAAGACTCATTGGTTGAAAAAAATGTTCCGGATATTTATTTTGTGACGTGTGTGTTGATATTTTTATGTATGTGAAAGACTCATTCTTATATATGTGAAATACTCATTCCATTGTTTTTCTATCTTTCGTCACTATCATTCGCCTCCATCTCCATTTTTTATGGACATTAATGATTCATGGGTATGTGGGTATGTTGAAAATTCACATAAGTAGTTGCATCTTTTTTATTTGTACATCATTTTTTTAAAATAGTAAAAAAAATATTTTTGAGTTATTTTTTTTTGTGTGATATTTAAACATTTTAACGGATCAATGTAAAAAAAATCAGTTTAAAAAAACTTTTTTTTACTATTTTTAAAAAATCGGTCAAACTTTTGTTGCTTTAAGCACTTTCAAGCTGCAAAAGTTTGATCGAATTTTTAAAAATAACAAACAAAAAATTTTGAGTTGATTTTTTTACATGGGTCCGTTGAAATGTTTAAATATCACATAAAAAAATCAACTAAAAAATATTTTTTTTAATGCTTTAAAAAAATTGGTGTGCGCCAGCACTGTACAAACTTAGTGTGCACAGGAGCCTCTCTCTCTCTCTCTCTCTATATATATATATATATATATATATATATATATATATATATATATATATATCTAGTCCTGCTCTTGTGCAGACCAATCTGCATTTTAAGATTGCGGACCGGACATGTGTCACCTGACGGTGAGCCCAGAAAAGAGAGAGAATGTGCCTATAATTTAGACGATAATATCTAGGCGCACCGTTAGGTGACACATGTCCGGTTCGCATTCTTAAAATGTGGGCTAGTCCGCACAAGAACATTACTATATATATATATATATGTGTGTGTGTGTGTGTGTGTGTGTGTGTGTGTGTGTGTGTGTGTGTGTGTGTGTGTTGATACGTATATATAAAGAAACATAAAAAACATCATACCCGATTAAGGTATATACATATATACGTGTGTGTTGGTATTTTTTTGTGGAGCTTCATCTATACTTATATACATATATTACGTGTGCATTGATATTTTTGGAGCCTCATCTATGGTTGTTCCAACTTAAAAGATAAAATCCACAAAAAAATATCAACACACATGTATGTATGTATATACCTTAATCAGGTATGATGTTTTTCTTGTTCTTATATATATGTATCCACACGTGCACACACACACACACACACATGTGTATGTGTGTGTGTGTATGATGTAGGGCTGTGTATATATATGTATATATGAGTTTGGGGGAATTGAGTTTTAGCATATGGTGGTGGCTGTTTTTTTTGGTTGAATTTTAAATCTTAATAATTTTGGAGGTAGATGAATTCCATTTTTTAGTTGAGTTTCTAAGCTTTCATGGAGATGTATGTGTGTGATAGCAAAACACCCCTGGTGAGTCTCTTATTATTTGTCCTATCTTTCTCTCAAATTATGTTAACGTTGATTTTAGTGAGATGAACTATTTTTTTTTATCAATGATAAGAATGGTGACAATATATATATATATATATATATATATATATATATATATATATATATATATATATATATATATATATAGAGAGAGAGAGAGAGAGAGAGAGAGAGAGAGAGAGGATCACAAGTGGACCAAAAGAATTGACTTTTTAGTGGACTTAACAAAAAACACTAATAACCCATTAATTTTAATTCTGTGGTGTGATGGGTCCGCGCTAGCGGCACCCAATACCTTTCCGGCCAGACCCCCGACCTCCGAATCAAATCCGGCAGCAACCGGCATGTTAATATCGTTAGTGCCCATGTTAAGTTTGTTCCCATGTTAGTTAATGTCTATACATCTCCTTTTAATTAACAGTTTACTATGATTTTTTATGACACCATATGTACATTTTCATCTTTTTGAACATTGTTAATATCGTTTGCCTTTATTTGCATTAATAATGCAATGTTTCTGTTACTGTGATGAATGATTCAAAATAAAAAATTCCTTGATGCCAAAGTTATATATATAATATATACTATGTTTGCCTACATATATAATCGAATGTCTCTTTGAGATTGACTAGTTCTACAAATTATGAAGTATACATTAAATAATGTAGTCATTTTGCAAGAAATAATTGTTATAGCAGTTAAAGTTAAACAACCGCGATTTTGAGTTCTTTTTATTTTTTATTTTTTTAACCACGAAATTGTTGTACAATTTCTTTTGTTATCATAAGTCGCTCACGATAATAAGCTAAAGACCAATAAGGATTGAGGGAGTATATTAGATATGTGTACTTAATTTCATTAAAGGAAATTGAATTTTTGAGTTTTATTTTTACTTTTATTTACTTAATATTCTATTTATGTTTTTTGTCATTTTTTTAATATCATAATTTGGTTAATCATTTAAGTTAGGAACTAAATAAATATGTTAACGTCAAATATATATGTGTGTATATATATATATATATATATATATATATGTATGTGTGAGTGTGTGTGTGTGTGTGTGTGCCTCTCGCGCATCGCGCGGGTTTACAACTAGTTTATTAAATAACTCACGCTATATTATTAATGTAGGAGTTTTAAAGCCATATTTAAAGTAGTATAAATAAGTGAGTCTTGTAATTTCAAATGTGTAGCAAGCGTGATTTCAGTTCAATAATAAGAGTATTTTTCCCATATTCATCTTCACTTGTCCACCAATCCTAACAAACTGGTATCCTTATTACAAGTCTTAGCTGAGATAAATGACGTCAAATATAATATGTTGCAGCCCCAACTTACATGGTTCACTCGAAATAAATATAACCAGTGGATTATACATGTGAAGGTGTTGTATGGATCCCAATAATTATGGAATAATGTTTAAACCGGTTATGTGGAATTGACAAGTCAAAAGGGGCTAACGCAAGTACAATTCAATGACTCGAAATAAGGATAAAAAGGCAGTTTTTAATTTACCAATCACTAGATGGAGTGATTTCTGAATTGATTTCGAAGTCCACCTCAGCAAAACAAGTGTTAAAAATGTTGCAACAAACCTATAAGGCTGAAGAAGTTAAGATGGTGAGATTACAAGCTCTCCAAGCTGAATTCGATATGATTAAAATGAAAGAATCTGAAACTGTTGAAGAATTTTTTAATCGTGTTCATTCGATCACTAATCAAATGAAGGTGAAAGGAGAAATTATTCAAGATAAAAGAATTGTGGGGAAAATTCTTCGAAGTATGAACCAAAAATTTGATCACATTGTTGTGGCAATTGAAGGGTCAAAAGACTTAGTGAGTTTGTCACCAAATAGTTTGATGGGATCACTATAATCCCATGAATGTTGTTCGAAGAATCATGACTCATCTTCTCTAGAGAAGCATACGAAGTTCAAGTTTTTTTTAGAGGAGGTTCGAAAAGAATAAGATGTGACAACCCGGATATAATTATGACAAATTATATTTAAATCATACTTATCTTATGTGATACTAATAATGTGTTATTAGTATATCTAATGTTAAGTGATTGATGTTTAGTCTAATCCTACTTTCATAAATCGTGAAATGTCGAGTTATGTATAAACACTAAATTTCGTTAATTTCAGTAGAAATATCCATGTTTAAGACTAGTTTTGACCTTTATAACATAACAATTGACTTCAGGTAAAAACTAGAAAGTTGTAGACAGGTGAGTTAGGTTGTAACACAACAAACCATACATAAAATAGTTGTTCGAATAAGAAGTTAGGCCGAATTTATGAACAAGGGGCAAATCTGTCCATTCCCTTTAAGAGGTAAATTCTCTTTTAGTAAACCAAATGTTTTAATTTGATTGGTTGACATGGGAGGTAGCCTTGGCCGACCTCAAACTCTTCTTATAAGCTATTTATTCAGAAAATTAAGCCCTAGGTTCAGTTTGAGGAGTTTTTAGCTTGAGGAAGAGGAAGTAGAAGTTAAGGAAGGAAGGGTTACAAGGAAAAGTTAGGAAAAGAATTCTAAGAAAATTCTTAAGGTGTTTCCAAGGTAAAATTATGTGTTAATATTGTTTTAATATTGTATTATACTTATTTCAAAGTATATAAATGGTGAATTATTGATTAAATTTCCATTATCCTTTATGATAATATGTATTGGTTAATATGTGAGATAAGTAGTGTTTATAGGCCATATTGCTTTGTATTGAAATCCCTTGTATTCAAAATTGCATATCTTTTTATGTGATTACCAGAATTGATAAATTAAAATTGGATATGAAATTGAACTCATATATTCATATCATATCCAAAAATCAGAATTCATATCCTCGTGGTTAGGCCTTAATGATGATTTCAAGTTGGTACATAGTTGTTTGTATATTTCATTTCGGTATGCCCTGAGTTTAGTCAAGCTTTTAACATTGCAAATGAAGTCAAAAAATTATGAAACTTTAATTAGACACTATTAACTATGTTTACTAAAAATGTGTTGAAAATCATGGAAAGTTATGCTGGAAAAAAATTACGAAAATTCTTCGAAGTTGATGGAACAATAGAGGAGCTTGTGGGGCACATTTCTTGTGTTGTAAAGAAATGGTCATAACTTGCTATAGGAAGCTTGTAAAATTACACCGTCACTTGTAATGGAAAGTATATTTATATATTTTTTCATATTTATAAGGTTGGACACTTGTATTTATACAATTTAGGAATATAGGATGGTTGAGTATAGATGACAATAATTTGAGGCCATACTAAATACCCCATGAAAGAATAATGTTATCTCCTATTTCCAAAGAGTATTTTGAGTACATATTTAACGTGTATATACATTGAGAAGTATAATTTCATGTTTACTTGGCTTTGTTTATAAATTCCTTATGAGGTATTTCCTATGGTTTAATGTTCATAACTTTATCAAAATGTATACCATTGTTTTATCTTTACTCATGTTTTATGAAATGTGACTTAGATGGAATTATATTGTTGTTGTATAGTCATGAAAAGTTACATAATTATGATGGGATAATACTTACGATTGAGATTAAGTACTAATTTAGTTGGATTGGTAGGTGTAAGGTATAATCAACCCAGTTCAGCTCCTGCAAAAGGAAACGTGAATACATAGTTGACAACCCAAGGTGAGTGTACTCACTTGAAAGTGATAATTGTATCGTGTTATTGATATGATCAGAATATAATTAATATGAAATTATTAATTTTGGTTTACCAAAATGGGAGGTTACTTCCCGACTCGGAGTAGGGGATATTTGTCTATTAATGACAAGGGGTTACTCCTCGATCAGGAATGGGAGAGATTGTCTATTACCGACATGATACATGAATCATGATTTGAAAAGTTAGGTCATTCATTATGAATGAGCTGTATAAGTTAATACATAATTATATGTACATGATTTATTGCATTTAAATTCATGTAGTAGTATAGTAGCGATGCATTCACTGGGCTATTTTGCTCACGGTTAGTATGTTCACATTTTTTCAGGTAACGTGATGTCGCTGCCAAATTTAGGAGGCCGGGTTGGGTTAGCCAAGAATGGGTGAAATAATGATTTTGTGTAAATGTGAATGATGTAATTAAGTTAACTTATCTTTCATGAAGTTTGTAAATGCATAACTACTTAATGTTGAAATTTTTTTTAGTTGTATGGATTTACGTTGATGACTTTGAAATTAAAATGTGTGTTTATGGTTTGGTTAAATTAATTATGGTTTGACTCACCTCAAATTTCAAACTTAATTATAAGTAATTGGGTTGGGGTGTGTCAAGTTTTGGTATCAGAGCCTAGGTTTTAGAGGTTCAGGAGTTAGAAGAGTCTAGATTTGGTAGTGAATGTAAGAAATATGTTTTGTTTGGTACTAACAATTATGTTGGGATATATATGTATATCTACATATTGTTGTATATTTGATTCATTTCAGATATAAAAGAATGGAACAAGGGAATTTAAATGTGAGAATAGAAGATGAGGCTTCAAATATTCCAGCAAGAGCGGTGGTTGAGCAACCTGTTTATAGAAATGTAGAATCCGAGCCAAAACAATTGACAGACATGCAAAAAATGGCACGTGCTATGACTTTGATGGTAGAGGAGAAAGCTAGGTTTATGGCTCAGATGGAAGAACAACAAGCCAGGCAATTAGAGGCATAAGCATTGGCTAGGGCTGAGGTGGTGATACATTGGGAAGAAAGGAGTACTCCACATGAGAAATTTATTAAAATGAATTCACCCTCACTTGAAGGAGAAGTTGATCCAGTGGAGGCAGAATTATGGGTTAAAGAGATTGAAGTTATTTTCGGGGTAATGAGAATGCCTGAAAATCAAGGAGTGACCATGGTGACATATATGCTGAAACGAGAAGCTAAGTATTGGTGGGATGCCACAAAACATTTGTTGATTACTCCAGGAGGTGGGAATGTGATCTCATGAGATGCTTTTGTCAAAGATTTGTATGATAAGAATTATACCCCAATGTATCGAAAACAAAAGGAGAAGGAATATTTCATGTTGAATCAGGGAAGCATGACAGTTACAGAATACGAGGTTAAGTTTACATCTTTATCTCAGCTTGCTTAGAGGTTTGTACAAATGAGGAACATATGTGCAACCAATTTCTCGATGGACTAGAGTTAGTTATTAAATCAAGGTTGTCATCTTCAGAGACTATTAACTATTCGGCCTTGGTGAATAAAGTGATGCTAGTAGAAAAAGATGTGAATAAAGAAAGATGAAAATAAGAAGGAAGAGCAAAGAGAAGTAGATTCGATCCAAACTATCAAAAGGGTAGCAATATCGAATATTCAAGGTTTGGAGGGCAGAAATTCCAACATGGTAGAGGTGGAATGCATAGGGTTAAAGCTAGTGGTGGAAGAGGTTCATGGAATTTAACATAAGGGACTCTAAATGCTTGTTTCTTTTGTGGGACATCGGGTTATATATAGATAAATTGCCCAAAGTTACTGATTATAGAATGTTTTAACTATCACCAGAAGGGTCATCTGAGAAATAATTATCCTATATTAGCAAGAACAATTTCAATTAGTAGTGTGGGGCCTCATAAAGGATCCTCTCCAGAGAATGCAACCAAGGGAAGAGATACAATACAAGCAAGTGGATCGAAGGCCGGACGAAGAGTGTTTGTGATGACATTGCAAGATGCCCATGCTACACCAGAAGTGGTTACAAGTAAAATCTCTATTGCAAATAAATATTAATATGCACTCATTAATCCTGGATCTACGCATTCATTCATAACATTAAATATTGTTTCATATTTGGGTAGACCATGTTAATTTCTCAATTGTGCCTTATATATTTCCACCCCAATGGAAAGTGTAATTCTGGTTCATCATGTTTATAAAGATTGTGTCTTATGAATCGGTGAGCGAGATTTCTATGTTAACTTGATATTGTTGGCCATTCGGGATTTTTATATTATATTGGGGATGGATTGGTTGTCATCGTATTATTCTTCCATTGATTGTTTTCAAAAAGAAGTTACATTTCATCTGCCTAGTGAACCCGAGTTCTAGTTTACAGGAGAAAGGAATGTTGTCCCTAATTGTCTTATCTCAGCAATTAAGAGAAGAAAGTAATTGAGTAAAGGTTGTGCAGGGTATTTTGCTCATGTTATTGATTCTAGTAAGGAAGCACTTAAAGTTGAAGATATACCAGTAGTTAGAGAATTTTTTGATGTCTTCCCAGAGGAATTGACAGGATTGTCACCCGATAGGGAATTAGAGTTTTCCATTGAATTAATTTTAGGTACTGGTCCACTTTCCCTTGCTCCATACATAATGGCACCAACAGAGTCGAAAGAATTGAAAATGCAATTACAAGATCTGACAAGAAGAGGTTTCATTCGTCCTAGTGTTTTGCCATGGGAAGCCCCAGTGTTATTTATGAAAAGGAAAGATGGGACATTGCGACTATGTATTGATTATCGGCAATTGAATAAGGTGACCATTAGAAACAAGAACCCTCCACCTCGTATCGATGATTCACTTGACCAATTACAGGAGGGCACAATATTTTTGAAGATTGATTTAAGATCGGGTTACCACCAATTGAAAGTAAAGGATAGTGATATTTCTAAAACAACTTTTCCGACTCGATATAGGAACTATGAGTTTTTGGTGATGCCATTTGGATTGACTAATGCTCTAGCAGTTTTTATCAACTTGATGAACTGGGTATTCACCTTTCACTGTATCATTTGTGATTGTATTCATAGATGATGTGTTGATTTACTCGCATAGCATGGAGTAACACGAGAAACATTTGAGACTTGTATTACATATTTTGAGAGAGAAGAAATTATTTGCTAAAATCAGTAGGTGTGAGTTTTGGTTGAATGAAATTGTGTTTTTAGGGAACGTTGTCTCGGGAAATGGGATATATTTTGATCCAAAGAAGGTAGAAACAATCGTTGAATGGGAGAGTCCTAAGAATGTGACAGAAATAAGGAGTTTCCTAGGATTGGCAGGTTATTATCGCAAATTCATTAAGGGATTTTAAGTAATAGCATTACCATTGACAAAGTTGACTCGTAAAGAAGTGAAGTTTGTATGGGATGAAAATGTGAAAGGAGTTTTAAAGAATTACAGAAGTGGTTGGTTTCAGATCCTATAATTACTATTCCGTGTGGGAAAGAATCTTTCGTAATCTATATAGATGCTTCATTTTAGGGGTTATGATGTGTTCTAATGCACAATGGGAAGGTAATAGCATATGATTCCAGACAGTTAAAGACACATAAACGAAACTAACTTTCGCATGATTTGGAGTTAGCATCTATTGTTTTTACTTTGAAGTTATGGAGACGTTACTTGTATGGTGAAACTTGTGAGATATATACGGATCATCAAAGCTTTAAATACTTGTTTACACAAAGAGAACTGTATTTGAGATAGATTCGTTTGATATAGCTGATTAAAGACTATGATTATACCATCTATCATCATCCTGGGAAGTCCAATGTAGTAACAGACGCTTTGAGTAAAAGACCATCAAGGATTTAGGGTTGTATACAGTGTGCACATGTTGGAAATATTCTTGACTTGGCATCGATGGGGATTGAATTAAAGTTTTCAAAAATGGGAGGATTGTTAGCACATGTCATAGTGAGACCTTTATTGGAAGAACGCATACGAAACTTGCAGATCAATGATCCATTCCTTGAGAAGAAGAAACAATAAGTTCAAGATGGTAAAGAGAGTGAGTTTGAGATTAAGAATGATGAATAATTGTCTTATAAAAGTAGAATTTGTGTACCAAATGATCCATCCTTAAAGAATGATATATTAGAAGAGGCACATAGTTCTATTTACTCTATGCATCCGGAAGGTACCAAAATGTATAGAGATTTGAAGGAGTATTACTGGTGGAATAATATGAAATGTGAGATCGCAGAATTTGTAGCTAAATGTTTAGTATGCCACCAAGTAAAGGAAGAGCATTAGAAGACGGTGGGTTTATTACAGTCATTGCCTATTCTAGAATGGAAGTGGGAGCATATAATGATGGACTTTGTTACGGGATTACCCCGGTGACCAAAGTGGCATGATTCAATTTGGGTGAATGTAGACAAATTGACGAAGTTAACTCATTTTCTTCCAGTTAAGACCACCGACACTGTTGATAAGTATGCACGTATGTACATTGATGAGATTATCCATTTACATGGGGCACCAGTGTTAATTTTATCAGATAGAGATCCAACATTCAATCAAAATTTTGGCCTCATTTATAGAATGACATGGGCACAAGTTTGAAGTTCAGCACTGCATTTCATCCGAAAACTGATGGACAATCAGAAAGGACGATTCAAATATTAGAAGACATTTTACGAGCTTGTGTGTTTGACTTCAAGGGTAGTTGGGATGATCATCTTCCATTGATGGAATTCCCGTATAATAATAGTTATCATTCCACCATTGGTATGGCCCCTTATGAAGGGTTATATGGGAGGAGTTGTACAATGCTTTTGTGTTAAGATGAAGTAGGTGAAAGGAAAATTTTGGGTCTTGAATTGATAGATATGACGACTTAAAAGATAAAAATGATTTGGGAACGAATAAAGATAGCTCAAAGAAGGCAGAAATTTTATGCAGATAAGAGGAAGTATCCATAGGGATTTAAAAAAGGGGATTTTGTATTCTTACATATTTCACCATGGAAGGGTGTCATGAGTTTTGGGAAAAAGGGGAAACTAAGTCCAAGATACATTGGACCATATGAAGTGTTCGAAGGAATTGGTACCCTAGCATATAGATTAGCATTACGTCCAAATTTATCCCATTTACTTGATGTGTTTCACTTATCGATGCTTCGTAAGTATTTGGTAGATCCATCTCATCAGTTGAAAACTCAACTAATTAAACTGAAGGAAGACTTGTCGTACACCGGGGAACTGGTGGAAATTATTGATCGTAAGGAGCAAGTATTGAGAAATAAAGTTATTACCTTATTTAAAGTTATATGGATGAGCCATGGGATTAAAAAATCAACTTGGGAAATGTAGGATAACATTAAGAAAAAATATCCTCATTTGTTTGGTAAGTGAACTTCATATTAAATTTCGGGGATGAAATTTTCTAGGGGGAGCGGTTGTGACAACCCGGATATAACTATGATAAATTATATTTAAATCATGCCTATCTTATGTGATATAAATAATGTGTTATTAGCATATATAATATTAAGTGATTTATGTTTAGTCTAATCCTACTTTCATAAATTGTGAAATGTCGAGTTATGTATAAACACAAAAATTTGTTAAAATCGGTAGAAATGTCCCTGTTTAAGACTAGTTTTAACCTTTATAACATAACAATTAACTTGAGGTAAAAACTAGATAGTTGTAGAAAGGTGAGTTAGGGTTGTAAAAAAAAAACGTTGTATAAAATGGATGTCCAAGTAAGAAGTTAGGCTGAATTTACGAACAAGGGGCAAATCTGTCCATTCCCTTTAAGTGGTAAATTGTCTTTTAGTAAACCAAATGTTTTAATTTGATTGATTGGCATGTGATGCAGCCTTGGCTGACCTAAAACTCTTCTTATAAGATATTTCTTCAGTAAATTAATCCCTAGGTTCAGTTTGAGGTGATTTTAGCTTGAGCAATAGGAAGTAGAAGTTAAGGAAGGAAGGGTTACAAGGAAAAGCTAGGAAAAGAATTCCAAGAAAATTCTTAAGGTGTTTCCAAGGTAAAATTATGTCTTAATATTGTTTTAATCTTGTATTATACTTATTTCAAAGTATATAAACCATGAATTATTGATGAAAATTACATTATCCTTTGTGATAATATGTATTGGTTCATATGTGAGATACATAGTGTTTATAAGCCATATTACTTTGTATTGAAACCCCTTGTATTCAAACTTGCATATCTTTTTATGTGTTTATTGGAATTGAGAAATTCCAATTTTATAAGAAATTATACTCACATATTCATATCATATCCAAAAATTAGAATTTATCTACTTGTGGTTAGGCCTTAATGATGATTTCAAGTTGGTATATAGTTGTTGTTTGTATATTTCATTTCAGTACGCCCTGAGTTTATTCAAGCTTTTGACATAGTAAATGAAGTCAAAAAATTATTAAAATTTAATTATGTACTATTCAATATGTGTACTAAAATTGGTTGAAAATAATGGAAAGTTATGCTGGATAAAAAGTATGAAAATTCTTGGAAGTTGAAGGAACAATAGAGGAGCTTGTAGGGAAGATTTCTTGTGTTGTAAAGAAATGGTCATAACTTGCTCTAGGCAGCTTGAAAAATTACACCGTCACTTGTAATGGAAATTATATTTATATATGTTTTCATATTGATAAGGTTGGAAACCTGTATTTATACAATTTAGGAATATAATATGGTTGAGTATAGAGGGCAATAATTTGAGGCCATACTGGATACCCCATAAAAGAATATTGTTATCTCCTCTTTCGAAAAAGTATTTTGAGTACATGTTTCATGTGTATATACATTGAGAAGTATACTTTCATGTTGACTTGGTTTTGGTTATAAATTCCTTATGAGGTATTTCCTACAGTTGAATGTTAACAACTTTAGCAATATGTATACCATTATTTTCTCTTTACTCATGTTTTATGAAATGTGACTTAAGTGGAATTATATTGTTGTTGTATAGTCATGAAAAGTTACATAATTATGCTAGGATAATATTTGATTGAGATTCACTACTTATTTAGTTGGATTGACAGGTGTAAGGTCTAATCAACCCAGTTCAGCTCCTCCTGAAGGAAACGTGAATACGTAGTTGATAACCCAAGGTGAGTGTACTCCCCGGAAAGAGATATTTCTATCGTGTTACTGATATGATCAGAATATAATGAATATGGAATTGTTTATTTCAGTTTACCGAAATGGGAGGCTACTTTTCTACCCGAAATGGGAGAGATTTGTCTATTAATGAGAATGGGTTACTCCTCGGTCAAGAATGGGGGAGAATTGTCTATTACAGACATGATACGTAAATCATGATTCGAAAAGTTTGGTCATTCATTATGAATGAGCCGGATAAGTTAATACATAATTATATGGACATGATTTATTGCATTTAAATACATGCAGTAGTACAGTAGTGATGCATTCACAAGGCTGTTTTGCTCCCGGTTCTTATGTTCACATTTTTTTAGGTAACGCGATGTCACTGCCAAATCTAGGAAGTCGGGTTCGATTAGCCAAGAATGGGTGAAACAATGATTTTTTTTGTAAATGTAATTTATGTAATTAAGTTTTTAAATGCATAACTACTTAATGTTGAAAACATTTTTAGTTGTATGGATTTACGTTGATGACTTTGAAATAAAAACCCGTGTTTATGGTTTAGTTCAATTAATTATGGTTTGACTGTCCTTGATTTTCAAACTTAATTATAAGTAGCTGGGTTTGGGGGTGTCATAAGAGGTGCTGGAGTTATTTGGGGAAGAGGAAGAACCAGCAAGAGCAGAATTTTTTAAGCAAGGGAAAAAATACTTTTTTCCCAAAATAGAGCTTGAAGAAAAGGAAGAGACAAAGGTCGAGGCTAAGGCAGGGAACGGTTTAGAGGTCGTAGTGATTCTTCACAATTTTAGTGTTTTAATTGTGGAAAGTTTGGTTATTTTCAAGTGAATTATTAGTACAAAAAGAAGGAAAATGAAGCCAACATCTGCTCAAAATTCATGAACTCAGATCAAAACAAAGAAATAGTTGTTTTTATGTTTGCAAGTAATGTAAAAAAATAGGAACCAAGTAGCATTTTGTACATTCACAGTGGTTGCAATAATCATGTGATTGGAGATAAAAATACTTTTTCAATCTTGGATGAATCTATCCAAAGTGAGGTTAAATTAGGAGATGACAAGAAGCATCAAGTCCAAGAAAAATGTGACATTCTTTTCAAGAGAAAGAATGGAGTAAAAAATATTACAGATGTGTATTATGCTCCAAGCCCCAAACACAATCTTTTGAGTGTTTGACGAAAGATGTAAAAAGGAAGATATTTTCAATTCATTGATGATTTTGTGTGGTTAAAGACAAGAATGGTGGGTTGATTATTAAGGTACAAATGAGAAAAAACAAAATGTTTCCATTGAAGTTTATATATGAGAAGAAGTCTAGTTTTAGTGCTATGATGAATGATGATTCCTAGTTGTGGCATCATAGATATGGGAATTTGAGTTTCATCTCCTTGTCTCTCAGGTGCCAAAAGAATATGGTGAAACGGCTGCCAAGTGTAAAGAGGGAAGATTGAGTTTTTGAAGCTTGTAATTTGGGAAAGAAACATCTAGAGACATTTCCTATTGGGAAAATATGTAGAGCCTCAATGGCATTTAAATTGGTGCATACTGATTTGTGTGGACTCATGAGAACTACTTAGAAAGGAGGAAATCATTTTTTTTTATTACGGATTATAGCCGAAAGACTTGGATTTATTTGTTAAAAGAGAATAGTGAAGCATTCAAAAAATCCAACATTCAAAAACCTTGTTGAAAATGAAAGTGGTCACAAGATAAAGACTATCCATTCAGATAGAGGTGTAGAGTTAACTGCTTTTCAACAATTTTTGGTTAAGAATGGAATTCGAAAACAAAAAACTATTCTAGGGACTCCTAAACCAAATGGAGTTATGGAGAGAAAAAATAGAACCATTGTAGAGTTGGCACAATGTATGTTGACGACGAAGGTTGTGGCTAAAAACCTTAGTCGAGAAGATGCTTCGTGTATGGTTTATTTGCTGAATTGAGTGACAGCAAAGTGTGTTCAAGGAATGACTTCTTATGAAGCATGGAGTGGTTCGAAGCCTTGTGTCGATCATTTGAGAATTTTTAGGAGCATTGCCTATTCCCATATTTCAAATGAGAACAAAGATAAATTGGAAGTTAAATATAAAAGGTGTATTTTTGTTGGATATAGTGAGAGGTCAAAGGCTTCAACATCATCATAAAAAAGATGATTGTAAATTATGATATGAAATTTAATGAAGCGGAAGCATCGAACTGGAATAATTCTGCTCAGTGCATAATTCAACAATGTTGGAGATAGAGAATGGTGAAAGAGATCAATAGGTTCAACAAGTGGAGAATAAACCTAATTCTACAGGATCAAGTTCATTATCCTCAAATGATGAAGATTCTCTCACACGAAGATAAAGAAATAGTCAAGATATTTATGATTCAACGAGAAGAGTTGATGAAGATGATTTTGGAAATATTGCGATGTTTGTTGATGCAGTTCCTATTTGTTTTAGCAATACACGATTTGTAATGGAAGAACGCCATGGACAAGGAAATTAATTCGATCAAGAATAATAAGTCGTGGAATTTGACATAACTTATGACAGATAAGAAACCACTTGGTGTGAAGTGGGTTTACAAGGAAAATCTTAATGAAAAAGGTGAAATTAACAAGGACAAAGCAATGTTGTTTGAGAAAGGCTGTAGGCACAAACATGAGATTGATTATGAGGATATTTCTACACCAGTGACTTGAGGAGACTGTTCATTTGATCATTTTTTTGAGAATCTCAAAGTGGATGGAAAGCTCGTCAAATGAATGTCAAGTTAGCACTTTTGAATGGTTACATTGAAAAAGAAGTTTACGTAGAACAACCATGAGGATATGTGAAGAAAGAAGAATAAAAGAAAGCATGTCTAATGAAGAAAATGGTGTATGGACTTAAGAAAGCTCCAGGGGCCTCGTATAGTCGCATTAATATTTTTTTAAGAATGGTTTCAAGAGATGTCCTTATGAACATGCTCTCTATAAAAAAGAAGAGAATGATAAGGATTTCTTAATAGCCTGGTTGTATATTGATGATCTTATTTTTATAATAAACAACAAGATGATGTGTGATAAGTTCAAGAAGTCCATGATAGATGAGTTCAAAATGACCGACACGGGTCTTCTACATTATTTCCTTGGGATTGATGTTAAGTAAATTGACGATGGGATTGTCATTTTGTAGAAAAAGTATGCAAAAGATTATCTTACAAAGTCCAAAATGTACAAAACTATGCCAAGTAATATCCCATTGGAAGCTAGTTTGAAGTTAAAAAAAGATGATCGAAATGAAGATTTTAATGCAAATGTTTATAAAAGTCTTGTGGGAAATCTCATGTATTGAACTGCAATAAGACCAAGTATAATTTTTTTAGTTAGTATATTAAATAGGTTTATATCAGCTCCAAAGGAAAGTTATTGGGAAGATGGAAAGAGAGTTCTCATATATGTCTGTGGCACCATTGATCACGAAATTAATTACAAGAAGGTTAAAATTTCCGTCCTAGTTGGTTAATTAATAGTGTTTGGGGAGGAAATATTGATGATCAAAAAAGAACTTCAGATTATGTTTTCAACTTTGGTTTATGTGTAGTGTAGGAAAGCATGATTCAAACAAATAAAAAGCCTATTTTTGTATTTTTCAAATTTTAATGATCAAAACTTTAAATAATTTAAAAAATGTTAGTGTCTAAAATTGGTATGATGATTAGGATGAGTCTTAGCTTGGTGATACCAATTATTATTAACCATAGATAATGTTGAAAAGATGTCAATTAGAGAGGGATGACAGACATAGAAAGAGAACAAGATTTTTTACGTGACTCAGGCCAGTAAGGTGTCTACATCCATGGGTGCAATGTTATTAAATATTAAGGATTGAGTACAAGATTCTCAAGAAATCTATACGATTTCAGGATAAACCAATTTTCAATTCTCCTCATTCGAGTGGTGTCGTGAGGTATTTATAACAGACAGGAATAAGAAAAGGTGGAATACCTTTAAATATTAGGTATTTACACCTTTACACTTTAATTAAGAGCTGCGAACTTCATGACATTCATGTGCATGGTGACTATTGAGATCCCACGTGTGTCTGTTCACCTTACTGATTATTCATATTCCTGAGGGTGGTCAACCAGTGTGCTGAACAAAGGAGATAATAGAGTCGATCACATTTTTTTTACTAACTCGGGGCCACTAAGTATGATGACAGGTGTCACATTATTATTGGTCCATCTAACATAATTATTTTGGATTACATGAAAACCCACCAATAATTAATTCTTCATTGGAGTGAGTAGTGACTGAAAGAATGGAGTATTATTTGTCAGGATCTATTTAGCTTTATGGAAACATCGGGTTAGATGCCTACCTTTAGGAGTGAAAATTTCTGAATGTCATTCCTTGAGTAAGTGGAGATTTTGTTAATAGTAGTAAAAATAGAAATCCATCTAGGGGTACGCTGATCATTTTGTCTCTTGGGAACTGACAAGTCATCAAAAGATGAAGCGGTGGAATGTTTACTCATTTCACTTCCTGTAACTTAGGAGACGCCACCGAGTCCTATAAAACGTCAGTTGCTTCCCTTATTTCTTCTCACCTTGAATTTTAAACTCTTTTATTTCCTCTCAAGTTTTTCCCTCGCCATTTGTGAGAGTTGTCCCCTTTCCTCTTATTTTTTCTGCCACATTTATCACAAAATAGTGTATATTGATGATGCTATAAATAGCACCACTAGTCATGGTGTTTGTAAGCTCAAGCTAGTGATAACAATGGCAGCACAAGAGTATACTAAATATAAGATATTAATGTGAAAATAAGAGGATGAACACAGTTATTTAAGTGGTTCAGCCAATCAGGCCTACGTCCACTGTGCGAGTGTGTGATTAATATCACTATATGAGGGCTCTAATGGCCATTGATACAACCTCTCAAGCTCTCTCTACTGTATATTTGGACAGAGTTTCATCTAGGGTTGCTAATTTTTTGGATCCTTTACATGGTAGAGGATGACCTCTATATATAGTGTATGGGGGGTGTAATGTACCCCCCAAGGATGCAATGAGCATGTGCATGAGGATCGAACCAGTATGAGAATGACACTTGGATGATCTCATGTAGATAATGATGACATCAATATTCCCTCACGTGAGGGGAATGATTCTATTATAACTGATTGTGTACATGTGTTCCCAACAATACATATGCTGATAAAGACTCAGCCATTTGTGAATGGTCCTAACCTCAGCCTGGAAGAGGAGGAGGTGGTGACCTTGGCGCAGTGGGAGAGCTGAGGTAAGGCATGTTGAGCTGTGAAGTCGGCCTGGGCCGAGGTAATGGTGGCGTAGCAGGAACATCGGCTGATTTGCTGAGGTAACTAGTAACGTCGGCCATGGCCGACCTTGCTTAGGACGAGACCGATGGTTGTTGATCTAAGGCCCTTCTAACCTCGGCCATCTCCATGGACAAAGTTGATGTCTCTGAGCCGAGGGGGTACATTTAGGGCATATCAATCACCCCTAGCCCTTAGTTACCTGTGTGATCAGGTGCCTAAGGGGTATATTTGTCTGAGGTTGGACTTCCTTAGTTGTTAATACCTTTTTGACAAGTGTCAGCTACTGAAGTGGATCACATGCCTGGCAAGTGTAATGATTGCAGTCTTTTGGGCTCCCAAGGCAATAATGGGCCTTGGGATGCGTGTGGGGCTATTTGGGGGTTAAACCCCCATTTCTTTTCTCTCTCTTTCATTTCTTCATTCTCTCGCCTGCATTTTTTCTATTCTCTCTCTCTATCTCTCTCTCTCTCTCTCCACAAGAGCTTGGTTGGCAGTGAATTGGGTGGAGTTCTTGCTAAAGTTTCCCTCCTCCTCATATTTCATTAGGTATTGTCTTATCACCTTTTATTCTCCATTTTTTCGGCCTTCAATTCCCGTTTCTTGTATTTTTCGGCAAGTTTAAGAGTTTTTCGTTATGTGTATGCATTTTTTGGTGAACTGTTCTTGATCGTTCTTCATTTAAAAACCTAGTTTGATCCTTAATTCCATAGCCAATCCTAATTATTTAGGAGAGTCACAAGTGTAGGGTCTGACTCATATGCTCAGGCCCCTTTACCAACTCTTAGAGGAATTACCCTCTCTTAAGGAGAAGACCTTACATAAAATTAGGCAAATAGAAAGAGCCCAAGAGGAATCTCGTAAGGCATAGGCGTTCCCCCTCAGACCCCTCTGAAGGTCATATACCCTGAGCCAACCGAACCAGTTAAATCAGCATAGGTTCCAGTTGAACCTACCCCCATGCTTGAGTCTAAGTCGTCCACCTCAGACCCTATGTTTATGGATTCCTTCCAAGAGGCTATGGACTTTTCCACTTAGCAGGATCAGGTCCCTGATCAAGTCGAGGTTTCCAGTTGGGCCTCGTCTCATAAGAGTTCAAGCACATCGCACTCTTCCTCCGACGTTGAAATTATAGGACCTAGTGTGACTGTTCCCCTAATTCTTGAAGCTATTCTCCCATTGGCCATCACAGGAGCTGAATTCGCTCAGAGTTTGCCAAGTGGTGCCCCATCATCTTCTTAGGCAGACGTTGAACCAGATGAAGATGATGGAAATGAAAGCGATGTTGACACCTCTGAGGCAGCCGAGATAGAGAGCACTCTCAGCGAGGTCGACCTTCTAGCCTTCAGACATTTACATTCTATAAGTCCTTCCATAAAACTCAGGAGACCTCTGAGGGAAGAGAGGGCTTTTGGTGGCCGAGATGGTGACATGTGCCGGTATGAGCAGATGTTCAAGTTAGGATTTTGTCTGCCCATTCATCCTATCATCAGGGCTATATTTTCCTACATCAATTTGGCTCCTTCTCAGTTGTCACCCAATGCCTAGAGGGTGATAATTTGGGCTATAGTCCTATGGAGGGCAGTCCATCATTCAGACCTTCCCGTCCAAGTTTTTACAGGGTGCTACGTCCCCTCCTCTACCAGGAATCATCTGAGCTACTACCATTTCTTAGCTCGAAAGTCAAATAAAAAGATGTTGCAGGTTACTCAAACCTCGAACCATAATTGGAAACCATGCTACTTCTTTACATCGGGGCCATGGGAGTTTGGTTCCTGTGCCCTCTCTTCCTCCCTAGAGCTGAGAATACCCCTAAGATGGGGAAAGGTGACAATGGCTGCTAGGGATGACCCTGGTCTAAGAAAAAATAATTTTTAGAAGGTCATAGACCTTCAGGATCAGGGGGAGAATGGTCTGCTAGTCAAGTACGAGAATTTGACGACTCCTTACTACCTCTCCGAGACTAGCCTGGGGGGAGTCCTTTGACCGAGCTCCGTAAGTTGCTTTGTTTTTTTAACAAGTTATACCTCTAAATCTATGTATCTTTGATTTTCTAACTCAGACCTTTCTAGTTTGTAGACCATCCAAAAGGGGTTTCTTATGACCTTTGGGAGATGACAGTCCCCCAGCCTCATGAAGCTGGTGAAGAAGGCAGGTCTTAATACACCTCCTCCCCCTCCAACGACCTCAAGGGCAGAGGCCTCTAAGAAGAGAAAACATGATGACCCTGCCCCTGAGGATCAGAGGCAGAAGAAAAAAAACCAAAAAGGGGATCGTGCCATCCCCATTTCTTCTGAGGATGCATTGATTGCTCACTTGGAGCAACTGAAGATTGGTGACAGTCTTATCGGCCATAGTCCGAAGGCCCTGGATGAAATCGGTGATGCCATGATCGACTCTGATAAGTGCTTATGTCACTCTCTAGATAGGCCTCTATCAGTTGAGTTCTCCTTCCATCGTTCTATCCAAGTAAGACCTTAAACTTTTCTTGCTAAATTATATTCAAGTGTAACATCGGCTTGAGCTATACCGGATCATAGACTGACATCTATGCACATGATCTACAGGGTCTTCTCACCATGCATCATTTTGTTAACTGGACCTTGGGAAAATTCCTCTGATTGAGAAGGGCTAAGAGGCCGAGAAGACCGAGCCCACTTTTAATGCGGAAGTAGAGCGTCTGAAGGCCTCTTTGAAGAAGTTTGAGTCCAGCATGAAGGGGTTAGAGAAAGACATGGACACACTGAGGAAGGATCATAATGCTACTTTGAAGACTCACGCTGAATCTCTTCAACATAAGGTCAATGTGGCTGTTAAAGCTACCTTGGATGATGTTTCCGAGGAGATCTTATAGGAGTATAAGGTCTCTGATGAGTTTGTCAACTTTGACATCGAGTAACTGGAGAAGGGTGTAAAGGCCACTGGAAAATGGGTTGCCATGAAGGAGAAGGAATCAGGGAGCCTCGCAGCCTCCGACTTCATCGGTTTGGGTTATACCGATCCTCGGTTTGCTCAGGCTTTGCAATAGGTAGAGGAGGAGGGAGGTGCACCTACCGAGATTGCCCCACCAAGATGACACCAGGACCGAAGATATTGGTGTTCACGACGATGGGGTGGAAGTGACCACCCTCGGCCAGGAAGATGGGGGCATGGCAACTAACCCTGAGGCTGCGAATACTTGACTACTTTGTGAAGCTTTCTGTAATTTTAGTTTCATGAACTATAACCTCTGATGAAAAAACTCTACTATTTTTTAATTTGTAACTCTCAGCTTTAGTCTATGTCAACCTCTGAGGAGGGATTTATTTCTTTAATTTCTAAATGTTTCTTGAATGATTTTCTATATCTTAAGTCTCAATATTACCGTCTAAGGTTTGAGGTCATACAAGTATGATGTCTTTCCTTAGATGTTGTCACCAATTATGATGTTATAAGGTATGAGGTCATCACAAGTATGATGTCTTGCCTTAGACCTTGTCACCAATTATGATGTTATAAGGTCTGAGGTCATCACTAAGTGTTATCCCCATAAATAACTATTCACCAAACTAATGATGTTAAGGGTATGAGGTCATCCAAGTATGATGTCTTGGCAGTCTTGCCTCAGACCTTGTCACCAATTATGATGTTAAGGGTCTGAGGTCATCACTAAGATGTTATCCTTATAAATAACTATTCACCAAACTAATAATGTTAAGGGTCTGAGGTCATCCAAGTATGATGTCTTGCCTCAGACCTTATCACCAAATTATGATGTTAAGGGTCTGAGGTCATCCAAGTATGCTGTCTTACCTCAGGCCTTGTCACCAATTATGATGTTATATGATCTGAAGTTATCACTAAGATGTTACCCTCATAAAATATTCACTAAATTAATGATGTCTAGGGTCTGAGGTCATCCAAGTATGATGTCTTAACTTAGACCTTATCACCAATTATGATATTATAAGGTCTGAGGTCATCAACTAAGATGTTATCCCCATAAAATTCTACCATTCGAGCACAATGAACCAAAAATTGACATGGAAACCGATCTTCTCATTAAAAATATCTTCGTAAGATGATACATTTACATCAAAGCCCTGGTAACATCATATATAATACATTTTTAAATGATCAGCAATCCAAGGGTTGGAGAAAGGTTCCCCTTCGAGGTTTTCTAGCCTGTAAGTCCTAGGTATAACCTCCTCAATCACTTTGTAAGGACCATGCCAATTTAGGTGAAGCTTGTTCGCCTTCTGCAACGTCTCCTTCAACACCAGGTCTCCTACAGCTATGGGTCTTGGTTTTATCCTTTGATTGTAGAATTTTATAGTTCTCTGCTGGTAAGCTGCCTGCCTAACTTCTACGTCTTACCTTCTCTCTTCTATCAAATCGAAGTCTAGTCTTCTCTCCTCACCATTCCTCTCAGCGTCATAGGTCTTAAACCTATGAGTAGGAAGCCCTACTTTTGTCGGTATGACAGCCTCTAAGCCATGTGCTAAAATAAATGGGGTTTCCCTCGTCGGTGTCCTATCCCTTGTTCTGTAGGCCCAAAGCACAACATAAACCTATTCAGTCCATCTTCCTTTAGCTTCTTCTTACCTCTTCTTGACTCCATCGAGAACTGCTCTATTCTTGACTTCGGTCTAACCGTTTGCCTGAGGTCGCCCAAGAGAAGAGAAAAACTACTTTATCCCAACTATTTCGTAATATTTCTCTACGGAAGAGTTCTTGAACTGGGCTCCGTTATCCGAGATGAGGGTGTTTGGGAGGCTATATCTGCATATGATGTTCTTCCAAATAAATACAAAGGTCTTCTTCTCTGTAATCGTTATCATCGGCTCTGCCTCTACCAAGTTGGAGAAGTAATCAATGGCAACTATCCGAAATCGGTAGTTGTTTGCATCCCTTGGCAGGGGACCCACTAAGTCAATTCACTATACTGTGAATGGCCAAGGGGAACTGATTGATGTCATAGGCTAATGAGGTTAATGGGGGATCGTGGAAAATCACTGGCATTTGTCGCACCTCTTTATATAGGTTGCAGCATCCTTGGCCAATGTCGGCCACCAATATCCTTGCGTGATAATCCTCTTCACTAAAGGTCTTCCTCCTATGTGACTAGATCAAGAACCCTCGTGTACCTCCTATAGGACACGGGGAACTTCTATGGGATGAACGCATCTGAGGAGAGGTAATAGGAATCCCTTCTTATATAAGACATCTCCAACTAATGAGAACTTTGTAGCTCTGTACCTCATTTTCCTCCTCTCTAACTTTGATTTCGGTAGCTCTCCCTCTATGATATATCTAATAACGGGATCCATCCATGAGTCCCCTAGGTTCAAGTTGAGGTAAGGGTTACTGACCTCTTCTTCTTCAATGGTCGTCCTGGGCAAGATCTCAACTGGGAATGTCCTTCTGATATCTGTCCTTATCGCCGAAGCTAGCCTTGCTAATGCATCTGCATGGCTATTAATTTGCTGAGGTATTATCTTCATTTTTATCTCTTTGAAACCTTCTAATGTCACTCTTACCCTCTTCAGGTATTTGTCCATCCTTTCGTCCTTAGCCTCATAAAACCCCAATACTTGGTTAATAACCAATCCTGAGTCACTGTGAAGAATAAGTCACCTTATCCCAAGGGTCTTTGCTAAGGAGAGGCCTGGTATCATAGCCTCATATTCTGACTCGTTTTTTGATGGCTTGAAGTTAAACCTTAGGGCATATTTGATGTTATTACCGTCCGTGGCTGAGAGTATCAGCCCCGCACCGCTTCCACTTTCGCAAGAAGAGTCGTCGACAAAGAGGTTCCAAATGTCTTTATCTGATGAGAAATCCCCTTCTAGTATGATTCCCTACCTAAAGAGGTACCGGTCTTCCTCATTCTCGGATATTCCATCTCTGGCTCCCTTTGACATAACCTCTTTCGAGTCCCGGAGGACGTTGCTATTTGACCTTTCTGCAGTCTGTAGGTTATTCTCAACCTCGGCCTCTTCCAATGTGAACTCTACGACAAAATCTGCCAGTGCCCGCCCTTTAATAGCCACCCTAGGCTGATAAGTTTGGTCATGATCCCTTAGTTTAATGGCCCATGCCATCAATCTACCCGACTTCTCTGGTTTATGGAGGTCCTATCTTAGTGGGGAGTCAGTGAGGACGACCATAGAATGGGCTTGAACGTAAGGCTTCATCTTCCTAGAAGCATGTATCAAGGCGTAGGCAAACTTTTCCATCCAAGGGTAATTCTATTTAGATCCCTGAAGGGCCTTACTATTGAAGTATACAGGCCTTTGAACTCCAACGTCCTCATGTACAATGGCCGCACTTTTAATCGATTCAGAGACTGCTAGATAAATAAACAACCTCTCTCCCTCTATTAGACGAGATAAGAGCAAGGGAGATCCGAGGTAGGACTTTAGTTGATTAAAAGCCTCATCACACTCTTTTTCCCATTCGAAGGCCTTTCTAAGAACCTTAAAGAACGGAAGGCACTTGTTCGTCGTCCTGGAAATAAATATGTTGAGTGCAGCTACTCTTCCAGTGAGCCTCTGAACGTCCTTGATACTTCTTGGTGTCTTCATGTCTAGCAAAGCCCTGATTTTCTCAGGGTTCGTCTCTATTCCGCTCTGATTGACAATGAATCCAAGAAATTTCCCAGCTCCTACCACGAAGACACACTTCACAGGGTTGAGTTTCATTATGTACAAGTCCATGGTATCTAATGTCTTTTCTAGGTCTTCCACATGAGTGCAGGATTTCAAGCTCTTCGTTAACAAATCGTCTACATACACCTCCATAGTATTGCCTATTTGGTCTTCAAACATCTTATTCACAAGACGTTGGTGTGTTGCCCCTGCTTTTTCAATTCGAAAGGCGTAACCTTGTAGCAATATGTCCCTTTGTCAGTGATAAGGGATGTCTTCTCTGAGTCTTCAGCATCTATGAAGATCTGGTTGTAGCCTGAGTATGCGTCCATGAAGCTCATGAGCTCATGTCATGCCATTTCATCTACCATTTGATTGATCCGAGGTAAGGGATAACTGTCTTTTGGGCAAGACTTGTTCAGGTCAGTAAAATCTATGGACATTCTCCACTTTCTGTTGTCTTTGGGAACAATGACTGCATTTGATAGCCAGTCCGGATATATCCCTTCCCCGATGAATTCAGCCTCTTCCAACTTTCTGACTTCTTCCCGGATGATGTCATACTTCTCCCTAGAGTAGACTCTTTGTCTTAGCTTGATTGTTTTCGTATCCTTAGATACGTTGAGTTTATGGCACATGACCTCGGGGTTGATGCCAGGCATGTCTGCGTGACTCCAAGTGAAGACACTCTGACTCTTCCTCAGGAAGTTTATCATCTCTTCCTTAATCTTCGCTTTTGAGGCTTTATTGACCTGAATAATTTTTTCCGATTCGTCCTCATTAAGGACGATGGATTCTACCTCTTCTGCGGCCTCTCCTTTCTTCAATTTTGTTTCATCTCTAGGGTCAAGTGTATCGATGTTATAAGTGGTAATAGCTCTATTATGTGCCTCTCTCTCTTCAGCCGAGTTGAAGTAGCATTCTCGTGCTGTGATCTGGTCACCCCGCACTTCCCCTAGCCCATAAGGCGTCGGGAATTTTAGCATCTGGTAGACCGTCGACATCACCACCTCAAACTCCTTAAGGGCTACTCTTCCTATGATGAGTTTATAGGCCAAGAAGAAGTTTTCGTCCATAACAAAAAAATGATCTTTCGGATTAACCTCTTAGGCCACTCATCTCCCATTCGTACGTCCATCCCATACATGCCCAGCGGATGGACCTTTTCACCACTGAACCCCATTAACGGATGATAGGGTACCAGCCTAGCACTGCTAAGGCCTAGCTTTTGAAACAGGGCTAGAACATCACATCTGCTAAACTTCCTCCGTCTATAAGAATTCTATGTACCTCACATCCATGAACTATTATTGTGATTACCAAAGGTTCATCATGTGGAGCTAAGATGCCTTTGAAGTCGAGTCGGGAGCACCCGACTATGAGAGTGTCCATATCCACCTTCTTTATCTTCTGCGTTGTCTTGGAATAGGTCAGATTTACTATTTCAAGTTTGACAACTGACTTGGCCTCTGCCACATGAGCTTCTCGATTATCCACTTCAGAAACATCCCCTGTAAGTCCTCCGCATATGGTGTTAACACCAAAGGAGATCATACCAACCCTCTTCACAGGGGTGTTGTCATCCTTTGGTGGGAGGTCGGGATTGTCTTCATCATCACCATCTGAGTCACCATCTCTTCTTGTTGTGGTATGATCACGACACATGTCGTGTCTCTTCTTTTTGGGGTCATCTCTTCCCCTTTTGAGAGCTTTGACATTAATATATTTCCTCAACTTTCCTGACTTCAACTTCTTCTCGATCTCATCCTTTAAGGCGAAGCACTTGTCTATTATATGGCTATGGTCTTGGTGGAATTCACACCCTAAGTTTTGGTTCCTCTTATGTGGAGGAGCCTTCAGCTTCTCTGTCCATCTTAGGGACCGGTCATTCTTGATCTCATTGAGGATATGTTCGCAGCTTACAGTAAGAGGGGTATAACGTGCAAACTTATCAACAATTGACCTCTTCTTTCCATCCTTTTTTCTTTGGAACTTTCTGTTTCTACCGCCATTCTCATCTTTATACTTAGCAGCCATGACCTCTTCAGCGTTCATGACCTTCCCCGTAGTTGCCAATAGCTCTGCCATGGACTTGGTAGGGTCTTTCGCTAGTTTCCACAACAACTTCCCTTTTTGAAGACCTCCTATAAGGGAGGTTATGGAAATATTCTCTTCGTAATGTTCTAGCTCAATTTTTTCTTTGTTGAACCTGGCGATGTAGTCTCTTAGGCTCTCGTTCTTGCCTTGCTTGACATACAACAGATGGGTGGTCTTCTTTTAAGGTCTTACCCCAAAACAAAAATTATGAATGAATCGTTCAACCAATCCCTTAAAGTTGTCAATTGAATTATTTGGAAGAGAAGTAAACCAGATGTGTGCTGCTCCTGTCAAAGTCCCGAAGAAGGCCCGACACTTCATCTCATCTGGTATTGAGTAAATGTCCGCCGCTGACCGGTACATCTCAATATGATGTACATGATTGGTGCTACCTTCATACTTGGGAGTCACTGTAGGCGACTTGAACTTGATGGGGTAGGGAATCTCACTATCTTAGCCATGAACGGAGAGCCTTCTGAGAAACCTCTTTGCACTGGATCTGAACTTTTAATGATGTCTTCTATTTTGTCCTCAAGACGTTGGATGGAGTCATTCCATGGCCTTGCAACGTCGGCCTAGCCGAGGTTGTCCCCAGTCACCTCCAAGGGGTGGACTGAGGGTTTCCCAACTGTAGCACAACGTCGGCTATTAACCTCTTCCTGGTCCCTACCTCATCGTGGGTCAGGTCAGTTTTGATGAGGCCAACGTTGCACTTCATCCCTTCATGAGCCTGCTACACTTTTTGACCTGGATAACCTCTGTCGTAGGTCATTTACTTGGCCAAACCTTTCGAAGGCCGGCCCTCTGCTTAATCGGTCAAAAGTTGACCCTATTTGTTAGGCTTCTTCACCCCTTCGACCTCCATAACCTAGGCTCTGCTGGATAGGACATACTGTGTTATTTGAAACCTCATACAGCTCCCAACAACCTTTCAGAGCATTTTCAGCCTCCAAATCATCATACCTATCCTCAGGACAAGGGTTTCCTCCGCTTGGGTGTAGGTCGGTATTTCTGCAGTAACCAAAGTGGTCCCCTGGCATCAGGATGAGGCTGAAAAGCTACCAGAGTGATAATTTCCGGCGAGACTCCAGGTGGCCTCATCATATTTTAACTAAGCTTTGCAAATTTCTCATGCATTTCTTATTGCGTTGCAACCAAAGACCTCAAGGCTATGACCACCTCCGCCATTTCGAATTGAGGCGGTGCCTAGCTGGAGCTAGGTCCACCAGCCCCAAGAGGCAGAAGAGGTGGTGGTAATTCCAGTGCCATGTGTTAGCACTAAAGAGCTGGTGTAGTAGATGAGCTTAATATATTACAGGACATCTTTCAATGGTGAAACAGCTCCGCGTAAGGGGTGAGGCCTGGTTCACCACCAGAGTCTCCAGTGAGGTTAAGGAAGAGATGAGGAAGAGATGGCTTCTTGTTTCCACAGACGGTGCCAAAATGATGATGCTGTGAATAGCACCACCAGTCAAGGTGTTTATAAGCTCAATCTAGTGATAACAATGGCAGCACAAGAGTATACTAAATATAAGAGATTGAGGTGAGAAGAAGAAGATGAACATAGTTATGTAAGTGGCTCAGCCAATCAGGCCTATGTCCACTATGGAAGTGTGTGATTAATATCACTGTATGAGGGCTCTAATGGCCATATATACAACCTCTCAAACTCTCTTTCTCTCTCTACTGTATATTTGGACAGAGTTTCAGCTAGGGTTACTAATTTTTTAGATCCTTTACAAGGTAGAGGATGACCTCTATATATTGTGCCTGGGGGGTCTAATGTACCCCCAAGCATGAAATGAGCATGTGCATGAGGATCGAACCAGTATGAGAATGACACCTGGCTGATCTCATGTAGATAATGATGACCTCAATATTCCCTCACGTGAGAGGAATGATTCGATTATAACTGATTATGTACACGTGTTCGCAACAATACATATGTTGATAAAGACTCGACCATCTGTGAATGGTCCCAACCTCGGCCTGGAAGAGAACGAGGTGGTGACCTTGGCTCAGTGGGAGAGCTGAGGTAAGGCATGTTGAGCTGTGACGTCGGACTAGGATGAGGTAATGGTGGTGTAGAAGGAACGTCAGTTGATCTGCTGAGGTAACTAGTAACGTCGGCAATGACCGACCTTGCTTAGGACGAGACCACTGGTTGTTGATCTAAGGCCATTCTAACCTCGGCCATCTCCATGGCCGAGGTTGATGTCTCTGGACCTATTGCCAGATACGAGACCTATAGCACACGCACCGTACCGTATGGCTCCGGCAGAGATGCGAGAGCTACGAGATCAGATAGAGCAGCTGTTAGGTCAGGGCTTTATTCGAAGGAGTACCTCACCTTGGGGCGCTCTAGTTTTTTTTGTGAAGAAGAGGGACGGTTCACTGAGATTGTGTGTGGACTACCGAGAGTTGAATAAGATCAAGATACGGAATAAATATCCGTTACCTCGAATCAATGACTTATTCGACCAGTTGAGAGGAGCTTCCTTCTTCTCGAAGATTTATTTGAGATTGGGATACCATCAGTTGCATATCAGGGAGGAGGATGTTTCGAAGACTGCGTTCTTGTCGAGATATGGTTCTTACGAGTTTCGGATTATGCCTTTTGGTTTGACCAACGCTCCAGCAATGTTTATGGACTTGATGAACAGAGTGTTCAGGGATTTTCTAGATCAGTTTGTCATTGTCTTCATCGATGATATTCTGGTTTACTCCCAGACAGAGGAGGAGCACGCCGAGCATTTGAGGCAAGTATTGCAGACACTACGTCCGAACGAGTTGTATGCAAAATATGAGAAATGCGGGTTTTGGCTGAAGGAGGTCCAGTTTCTCGAACGTATTATTTCCGACCGGGGGATATCTGTTGATCCGGGGAAGGTATCCGCGGTGAGGGAATGGGGATAGCCCACGACACCGACTGAAATTCATAGTTTCTTGGGCCTAGCAGGATACTACAGGAGGTTCATTTGAGGATTTTCAAAGATAGCGGGTCCTTTGACACATCTGACTCGTAAGGGTGTGCCATTCATCTGGAGTGATGCCTGTCAGTTGGCATTCGATGAATTGAAGGATAAATTGACCTCAGCACCTGTGTTAGCATTGCCGAGACCGGGAGTTGAGTATTTGGTTTACACCGATGCGTCTTTGTAAGGACTTGGAGGTGTATTGCAGCAGGAGAGACAGGCTATAGCTTATGCTTCCCGTAAGCTTAAGCCTCACGAGAAGAATTACCCCACGCATGATTTGGAGTTGGCGACAGTGGTATTTGCCCTACGTATTTGGAGGCACTATCTTTTGGGGGAGAAGTTCCAACTGTTCACGGACCACAGGTCCCTACAATACCTGTTCACGCAGAAAGAGTTGAATATGCGGCAGCGTAGGTGGCTTGAGTTTGTGAAAGACTACCAGTTCGATATCCAGTATCACCCAGGTAAGGCTAACGTGGTAGCAGACGCGTTGAGCCGTAGGCCAGCAGATGAGGTGGTAGAGGTGTGGAAGGCAAAGTGGAAGGAGTTGGGACACCAGGATGCAGTGGCCCGATCTTTCATGTCTGTGATGACCGTTACACCGCAGATTGTCACGAAGGTAGTACGGGCACAGGCTAATGACTCGTTCTGTCAGGAGCAGATAGTTCGATTACTAGCAGAGGGAGTCGAGTCTTATACCGTCAGTTCAAACGGGGGATTACGCTTCAATGGGAGATTGGTAGTTTCGGAAGGGGAGAAATTGCGACACGAAGTGATGGCAGAGTCGCATGGCTCACGGTTCGCGGTACATCCCAGAGGGGACAAAATGTACCAAGACATGAGACGACAGTATTGGTGGAGCGGTATAAAGAGAGATATTACTGAGTTTGTTTCGAAATGTGCCACTTGCCAGCTAGTAAAAGTGGATCATCAGAGACCGACAGGACTTCTACAGCCGTTGGAGGTCCCGGTGTGGATGTGGGAGAGCATATCCATGGACTTTATCACGGGGTTGCCTACGTCGCAGAGGGGTCACGACTCCGTTAGGGTAATTGTGGACAGGTTGTCCAAAGTCGCTCACTTTTTACCCGTAAGGACTGACTACACTACGGGACAGTATGCCCAGCTCTTCGTTTCAGAGGTTGTGAGACTTCACGGTGTGCCCCTAAATATCGTGTCTGACAGAGACAAGATATTTGTTTTGCGGTTTTAGGAGAGTTTCCAGGAGGCCATGGGCACGGAATTGCGGTTGAGTACGGCTTATCATCCGCAGACCGATGGGCAGACAGAGCGCACAAATCAGATGTTGGAGGACATGCTACGCATGTGCATTATTGACTTTGGAGGTGGATGGGAGAAATACCTTCCACTGGTAGATTTTGCTTATAATAACTCCTACCAGTTCACTATTGGCATGGCTCCGTTTGAGGCATTGTACGGTAGGCCTTGTCGTTCCCCAACATGTTGGTTAGAGGTGGGGGACAACAAACTACTTGGGTCGGAAGTAATTCATGATACTTCGGCAAGGATTGAGTTGATTCGGAGTCGCATTCGGGTAGCTCAAGACCGGCAGAAGAGTTATGCTGATGCGAAGAGATTTTTCAGGGAGTTCCAAGTGGGGGACCAAGTTTTGCTCAGAGTATCTCCTATGAAGGGGATTATGCGTTTCGGGAAGAAGGGGAAGTTGGCACTGAGGTATGTGGGGCCGTTTCCTATTATTGAGCGGATTGGACCAGTTGCGTATAGACTCGGGTTACCGGAGCATTTACACCGGATTCACGATGTGTTTCATATTTCCTCGCTAAGGAAATATCTCAGAGACAATTTGGCTCATTCTCACATCGCTTTGGAGGAGATTGATTTACAGCCTGATAGCTCCTACGAGGAGGTGTCGATTGCTATTTTGGACCGAAGTGAGAGGAAGTTGCGGTCAAAGATAGTTCCGTTAGTGCGTGTTCAGTGGCGACATCACAATGTCGAGGATTCCACATGGGAGCGCGAGGATGAGATGCGTGAACGTTATCCAGAGTTGTTTTTAGCAGGCATTTTCTAGTTCCGAATTTCGGGACGAAATTCAGTTATTAGGGGGGGAAGTATGTAATACCCCGTAATTTTGGCGATATTTATTTTTGGGATTAATTAATTAAATGAGAATTAATTGGAAATTAATCCGGATAAAATACTAGCGAGATGTGAGTTGGTATTTGACTATATTGAGTATATATGACGATATATGAATATTGAATTATGAAATTTGTCGTGAGATTGATATACGGAAATTTGGTCATTTTATTGGGACGCGTGTGATAGTCACGTCAGGATATAATTATTTTAATTGTAAAAGTGAATTTAAATTCTATTAACCGTATGGTCGTTTTGAGTGCGCCAACGCGTCCGGAAGGGTCGAGATAGTCAGAAAATACTAGCCAGGGGTTTAGTTTGGGTCCCGGAGTATTTTTAGGCCATACCGGCATCTTATAAGGGTAGTTTGGTAATATTGTATTTTTGGGAATTAATAATGACGAAAATTAGGAGTCTTTATCTGATTGGGAATGGACCCACTAAACCCACTAACCAACCTTTAATGACCCAATAAGCTACGGGGGTTATCAAATTAGGTTTCCAAAACTTTCCCAAAGAAAACCCTAGCCACCATTGGAGATAAGCTTGGAGAGAGAGAGAGATAGAAGGGAATTCTGCAGAAAGAGAGAGAGAACTTCAACCGATCGTCATCAAAATAAGAGATTGAATCAAGGCAAGTGGTTTAATTTCAATTATTATAGAGAATGCATCTTCCATGTGTAGGAATTTACATAAATCAAATTGTTCTTGAGAGTTTAATAAAAACCCATTTTAATTGGAATTAGAATTTGAATGTTGAGGAGTAATTGCATGTATAATCGTAGAGAAATGATTACCCTGATGTAAATACGTGTTGGATGTAAGAAAAACGAATCTAATTTGAGTAAATTGATGATCATAAATTTTAGGGTTTATGTTCTTGAAAATTTGGGGAAAAGTGTAGAGATTTGATGGATTGATGATGATTAGGAGGAATTGGTCCTTTAAAATACGTTTGTATATAACCTTGATATGTTTAGGGATGATTAGAGACCATAAAACATTGTTGGGACGAATTTTGGTTGAGATTAGAAGTGTAGAAATTGGTGAAAAACTAATATAGAATTTCTGGGCTTGAATCTGGTCACTCGTTAGAAGACCTACCCAGGTCGTTCGAACGAGCTCGTTCGAACGAGCTTCTAACAAGTTGACAGTTTGGGGTTCTAACGAGAGGGATGTTCATTCGATAATATCGTTCGAACGAGATCTCGTTAGATAGCCTAGTTCGTTCGAACGAAATCTCGTTCGAACAGCCTCGTTCGAACGAGACTTCTAACGAGCTGGCAGTTTAAGCCTTTTTGGCCTGTTTTGATTTTGGGAGTCCCGTAAACTTGTTCGAGGATAGAGATAACATTCCTTTGATGGTGTATTAGTATACTTGGGACATTTGGGTTATAATGAGGAGTAAATTATATAAGTGTGAATCAAATCAAATAGACATTTGAGTTGAGACGTGAGTGCCTACTACGACGTGAGAATAAATTATGGCGCGTATAAATATGGACCGGGATTATATAAGTTGTATATATATTAAGTTGGTACGAGAATGCGATAAGTACTACAATTAAACTACGGAGATTACTAAGATGTGTGCTTACTTAGTATTGGTATATGATTTGTGTGTATGACATACCTACCATACTTGCTATCACGGGAGGTTTGCGTTCTCTTAGGGCCCTCTAATCCTTGTGTTTCCCGTATTTAGACTGGATACCTCGATGAACATAGGTCAGAGAAGGACTTATTGGGATGTTAATAAGTCTGCTGATCATGGGAGCGCAGGTATGTGCGTAACCCATGTGATGTGACTGTGTTCGCCTCCATTATTTGTGATGTTGTTATCTGTGAACTATTCCTGAGAAATTCGGAATATGTGATCCTTATGTACGTGATGTAGCGGGATGGATAACAGAGTATGTGTGCACCGCAGCTTAGTCTCGGGGTGCTTATATTGTATATTTATTTTGTGGAAAATATACGCTTAATAAACTGGGAACTTTCATATGGTATTGTGTGTATAACTATGAAATAACAAAAGGGATGATCTATAATGAGTTGTATTACTATTACGTGAGAACCTGAATTTAAGTTAAGCCCTATTTAATTGCGAGCGTTATAATGTTAATGGGAACCGAGTAATAAGGGTAGAACCTATGACAGTCTAGCTAGATATGATGTCACTTAGCTAGTGGTTTGTGTCATTTTAGATGGGTACTTACGTTAGGAGTGCACAGTTAGACGAGAGGTGAGAATTCCATGTGAGTGCACGTCCTAACATGTACTTTGCATTTAATGTTTTAAATGTTTTTAAAGCACTTGCAGGTTTTTAAAATATCTCCACATTCGGGCTCTGACCCGTTTGCTTTCAAATCTATTTTTTTTTTGTAAAACCATTTTAGGTGCCCCGCCACAAGGACACCATGCATAGGATACTCATTCAGTTGACGAGTTCTAGCTGTTTGTGGAAGTTACAGGGATTTGCTTTTAGACGCTTCTATCATTTGGATTCTATCTTCAGTATTCCTCAGTTTTAGGGCATGTTGCCCAGTTCCATTAGAGTTACATTTCCACTACAGTTTTCAGACTTTGGCATGTATTGATTCAGTATTCAGTTTAATTATTTCAGTTTGTGGATTTTTAGTGAGGAGTTTTCCTCCAGACTTTATTTACATTATGTGATGGTTATTCTATTTACTTCGGTATGGTGAATGGTGTTATTATTCTTCATTACACTTGTTGCATTTTAATTAGACTTTAATTAAAATTTGGCAACTTACTTTTTAAATACTAGGTGGTTAGTAATAATAAAAATGTTTTCGACAGTGATGCTATTAGCTAAGCCAACTTGGCATTTTGAATTAATTTAATAAAGGAGTAGCTACCCGGTATTTAATTAGTCGGGGTGTCACATCGGTATGGGAGGTGGTACACAAAAAATTGGAGTGTTATTATTATGAAAAGGGGGGTTCACTACTCGCTCGGGATTTGGAGTGGGATGAGTATTTTTCATTTAAGGACTTGAGAGAAATTGTTTTTATTTTTTTTTATTTTTTTGATTTTTTTATGTTTGATTTTCTTTTTATTTTTATTTTTTTTATTTTTGCGATTTATGAATTTTTTTTTAAGAATTAGAGTCAAGTTAATATCAATTTGACCTAACCTACAATCTACTTAGTCCTCGACAACGGCACCAAAAACTTGACGAGCAACAAAAAGTGTGCTACATGTGTACCTACGACTCAAGTGCAAGTTGGTCGCTAAAGTAATAACTTTGTAAGATGGGGTCGAATCCTCAAGGAATAAGTCACTAAACGATGACGGAAGGGTTGGTTTTTTTATCTAGGTTTCGACTCAAGAAAGAAAGAAAAAGATGGTGATTTTGTATTTTGAGGAAAAACTAATTATCTACACTATATAAGATACGCAAGTGCAAATTAAATTACTAATAGCAAAAACATTAACTTTTGATTCTAGAAAAACACTTTTGGGAAAATAGATTTGAGATCCAATCCCCCAAACCGTAGATTATCTTCAATAAATGTAAAGTTCTATAAAATTATTTAATTAATTAAAAGAAAAGCAAAAACTAATTCGAAGCACCAAATATGTTTGGGCATTAACTCGCGCGATAATTAGTCAACAAGTTAGTTAGCGCGAATGATAAATTTACCGACAGATTTAATGCATCCTCAAACACGGGTTACTTTCAACAAACGGAGTTAAGAGGTCTAAAATGTTAGTTTTGATTAATATATCAAACTCCAAGACTTAATTATTTAATTATGTTGAATTTTACATTTAACATTGATAAGTCTAGGTTAGGTTCATGTTCCCCAACCCACAAATAGATTAGCTAGACATGGATTCGAATTCTACAGTAACAATATTAATCAAGAAAGTACTCATAAGTAAATAACAAGAGAAATAGTTGGTAATTTTACACCAAGTATGAAGAAACAAATTTGAAATGCTAAGAGTTCACGCCAAAGAGAGATTTTCGGAAAATTGCAAAACTTGAATAACTTTAATGCATAAATATCAATCATTTATTCTCCAATGATTATTGTTTAATTAAATGCATAACAAGGTGTAATGTATGAAGTTTTATACTCCTAAATGACTTATAAAAGTGCCAAAATTTTGCCAAAGAGGTAAACATTGACCTTAACTACTCTAGCTAAATCGTAGGAAAATAGAAAAAATCCCACTGAAAATTGAAACCTCAAGACCAAACCGAACCCTCAGGGCCAAACCCTCAAGAGTAAGAGAATCGGCTTGCTCCTAGAACTGAACTGGTTCAGTCTCTAGGTTTGGAAATTCTTTTTATCTTACTTATTTTCCTTATTTGTAGTTTTACCCCTAGACTTCTCTTCAACTTCAAATGGCCATAACGTCTTCACCGTAACTCGTATTTAGGCACCGTTTATTCCTATGTTCTTATGAGCTCTAGATCTTTAACTTTCCTATTAGCTTCCTTTACATGTCCTAGCTAGAAATTTACCATTTTTCCCTTGACTTTCCTTTCTCGAAAAGTTTTCATTGATTTGGCCATTCTCTTCTATCCAATTGCATGATCAACCTGTAAAACACATGGGAAATACATAAAACACAAAATACTGGCTAGAAGGTTAGTTGAAATAAATATGAAATAAGTCCGAGTTAAATGTGATGTTAGGGACTGTAAAAATACCAAAATGAGAGGGATAAATATGGAATATTCATGCCGAATCACCCAATTTGTGGGATATATGACTTAGTTAGGTTTTAAAGGCCATGTAGTAGAATAACTTGGACTTAGAATATAAGGCCCATGTAGGAGGCCCAAGTTTAGTTAAGATGAATAAAACCCTTATAACAATTAAGAGACTTTAGTTTACCATAATCATCATATCAGATAGACCCATTTGAAGATAAAGAAATAGTCTTAAGGGCGAAGGAATCTTTGAGGATTTTGTAGGACTTTCCATAAAATCTTTAAAGGTAAGTTTTATTACAAAGCTAGTATTATTGTCTATTAATTTAGATTATGCCTATTCTCTGAATCTATAGTTGAGATGAGTTAAATTTGATTTAAAACTCTAATTTAGTAATTAAGATGATTAAATATTAAAAAGTACTAATTTCTCTTAGTTTAATCCAAAACTCACACGAATATGACTTAGAACCCATTATTTCATGGATAGAACTTGTTTAATTATGATAAAAATCAAAATCCCCATGTTTAGATGTAATTATACATTGGAATCTTGAATCATTTGAAGATAATTAAGTTTTTAGGGTTCTTGAATGTGATAATTGGGGATTTGGTTGAATCTTGAATTAGAATTAGGATTTTGATGATGTAATTATGTTTCAATTGTGTGTTACATGTGGATTCCAAGTATAAATGATATTGCAAACTTATATGAAGGTATTTATATAATTAATGGAATCTTGGTTTAATAATTGATGAATTAAATAAGATAAAACCGGTAAGGGGAAAATTTTCAAAATAACTTAGCTATCGATCGATCAATGGATTTGGTCGATCGATCCACCCCTTTTATTTTTGGGCAATTTCTCATATTCTTTTAAAAAGGAGATTTTTTTTATTTGGGGGTTTGTTTTGGGATTACCTATTCCCTAAATTGACTTATAGGACTTAGTTTATATTATGATTATTGTGTTACAAATTTTGCTATAATAGAGGAATTTCCCATTTTCATTTACATTGGATTATAATGAGTAGTTATAAATGGAGTTTTATATGCCACGATTCAGATGGATATTTTTTCGTGTTATTTTGTATAATACTTACCATGCGTGACTACTCATGGAAAACGTACTAGGGGGTTCCACTAAAGGTGCATGTACGACATAGATCGCTATGGTGCCTCGGTGAGTAGACGAGATGCCTTAGTCAATTTTCATCCCTGGGTCACCCATCTAGGTAACCACATCCGAGATGGATTAAGCGGATATGTCCTTTATATGGTCTTTGGTATGTTAGGCTATATGATTTAAGGGTAAAAATCGTGATTGATTCCTGATGGCAATACGGATAGACTTTTATTGCTTAGATTAATTATGTGATCCTTAGACTTTAAGATTATCTTAATTTCTTTATGCACTTGATGTTGATTTGTGCCATGATATTTAGAATTCATTTGTTAATTATACATGAGTAGAATAAGACATAAACATGGGATCAATTAGGATGGGGACCTTAGTTGCTTATGATATTACGATTGTTGGGTGAGATAAATCTAAAAAACACTAAAATGTGAGAGGCATGTGTATAGTTATCGTTTATTTCCATTATAGTTATACTCATATTCTTCTTAGACTTGTTATTTACCTTGTGAATTATAATGTTTTTATGGGACAAAATCATTAGTACCATCACATCCTTGATCAGTTCCACTATCACTAACCTCTCAGTGTCCCTTAGGATGTAGGTATTATGGACGGCATGTCGATTTATTTGTTATCCTCCATTTGAGATAGTTTCATTATGACATATAGTGGTGGCATGTATATGGTGTATTATATTGGTTTGGATACTCGAACTTTTATGAGTTTTGTGGATAGTGGTCTTTACGTATGGTATCAGAGTTACTTGTTCATTACTTTATGTATTTATCAATATTGTATTTATTTCCATGTTACTTCACTCATGCTTATAATGATATTCAATTGTTATGGGTCTCGTATTATTTAATTTATCCCTGGTCAACATAAATTAGATTTTGCGTGGTGTCACACCATGCAAGCATGATTATGAATAATCTAAGCATTGTAAATCATATTGAAATGTTCTAGCCATATGGAAACATGGAATGAAGTGGATTCAATAACACCAATGTGCCACAAAAAGTGTGTAAAATCAAACTACACATAAACAAATAACGTTTAGAGTTTTTAATAATTTTTGAAAAGACACCACATCAAGAAAAGGCTCGAAAGATAAACAAAATCTTTTTGTATTTTTCTATAACACCCAAAAAATTAAAAATTAAAATACAAAATACTCAAACAACATAGAACTTGCAAACATATATAACATGAAGTACAAAAGATAGTGTATGTAAGCATGGGAACACAACCAACCGTAAGATATATCATGTGAAGAATCAAGTGAAAGAATGTAAGAATTAGCAAGTATAAAATTCAATTCCTCTAAAATGGATTTCCTAGCCCAAATAGATGATACCTAATGCCTAGGGATTTTGGAACCATGGTGACATGGGATCTAAAAATCTTGGGACCTTTTCTATGATGATAACAAAATAGCCTAAGGTGATCTTTCTTACCACAATCTAAACGTGTGAAAACATGAGGAATGTTACGTATGGGTTGAACTTTCCGAACTTCCTTGGTATATGTTGATATTATAAAGAAAACGTTAGTCTTAATTATGGCATCAGAAGCCTTCAGATTATTGACAGGTTATCGCTCGAACGAAACTAATAAGTCGCTCGAACGAAACTGATGCGTATCTTTAACGAAACTGATGCGTCACTCAAACGATAAAGCCCTCTTGATCAAACGATAGGCTTCGTGCGACAAATAGATTTCGCTCGAACAAGAAAATGACACAATCACAGTTTGCATAGAAAATCATATAGTTTTGCCCAGTGAAAATTTTTTGTCAAAAAACTAACTGGAATGGGATCAAAATTGCAAAATAGTAGCTAAACTAAGAAAAACTATATGAGTTACATGCTAAAATAGTACCGATGTGCTCAAACATGGACATGGAATGTATGGGCGTGAACTACAACAAATGAATCACAATTCCAAGAAGCTCTAATTGATAGCTATAAATCATTAAACTTTATTTTAGCCATATGTGAAATTTAAAGTTTGAGCTAAATGAACTAAACAATCAAACATGCACACAAATCCAGAATTTTGACAATTCTACACAAAATAGCGTCATGACACGATTTTTCAATGTTAGGATTCATGGTGCAAACCTGTTTAAATTATCCATCGAAACTCCCTAAAAATATATCATATTTTCTTTTGAATGCACGTAAACAAATTTGGCCCATTTTGGCATATGATAGATTTTATTGCCTTTAAATTTTTCGGGAGCTTTTAAATGGTGCCTTTCACGACGAATCAATTTTACACTCTCACAGCCTTTATCATGAACAGTCATCATTTTTTTACGTATAATTGTCACGATAAACGGTTCTGACCTTCACACCTCCTCCTTATGTCTTCTTACGTATAGATGACAGGATTGGGATAAGAAAGTCTCACCAAACTCAAATATGCAAGATATGTCAAATATCTATATAAACCCGTGCATATGTGCAAAGATGGCTTATATACAAAGTCAAATCAAAATGCATATCAACTTTGAAACAACCCCATAATGCAATGGTTAAGATCATTATAAGCATCAATAATTATGGCCAAATTTCCTATTTACATGGATAATGAAAGGAAGGGGGTCCAAGCACACCAATATGCCATAACAAACATGTAAACTCAAAAAATAAATAAAATAGAAAATCCTTTTGGTTTTTCAAAATATTTTAACTCAATAAAAGAAAAATCTTTTGGTATTTTCTCAAAAATATAATAAACCAATTTTTTTTTTTGTATTTTTCAAATAAGACTCAATAAATGAAAAAACATAATACAAAATGATACACATGTCATACCCTAGCAAGATATAAAACATGATACAAAGACTAGCATATGACAAACATGGTAACACAATCATCCATTGGATCTAACATGGGAATAATTAAGTGCAAATAAATGAGAACCATGAAGTTTTAGTCAAAAAAACACTAAATCCGATTTCCTAACCCAAGTAGGTATAACATGACGGGTGGGGGTTTTCGAAACCGACATGAATTTATTCCTAAACTTTCTAGGAGCATTCCTAAGGTCGTATAAAAAACGTCTAAGGTGACTTTTCCTACCGCAATGTGTGCAAGTGTAAAGACGGAGGGAATGATTACCAAAATATCAACCTCTCCTCACGTTCCTAGTGGGCTCTCTCACATAGTTGGTATTGGCATTCGGAATGGGAACACCTCTATCATCGTAGCCTATACCACACCTATGACTTTTGACTTGGATGGTGCCTACCATCCTATCCAACTTTTCTGACCTAGATTCCAACTCAAACTTAACCTTACCCGAGTCTTTCAACTTCTCCTCTAACTCATAAATCCTAGACTCAAGCACCCCTTACAGCTTTCTCTCTCGTGCCCGAAGATCCTCAATTAAATCATCATTACTTTATATGCAATGCTCATTCAACCTAGCTTGCAATTTAGAGTTTTCCTTTTTCACCTTTACTGCATTGGCATACAACTCATTAAATGCAACTTACAACTCTTTCACATCAACCTCCTCTTCCTCACCAACTTCTCCCTCACTCACTTGGGATTCAACGACCTTGGAAGTTTCATGCACATGAAAGTCTTCGTGGGAAGATTTATCATCGTCGCTCACATGACATGCCAAGAAAGCAACAAACTTGCTCTCATTGGGGGAGACCTCTCCCTCTTCCGAATCACCATCACTTAAGGAGGCACTATAAGGTGTCGACTTTTTTCCCTCTTTCTTAAGTCTAATGGGACACTCGGTAACTTTGTGACCATACTCTTCACGCCCAAAATACCTATCCGACTCAACCCTATTAAATTTCTCACTCCTATCCTTAAGGGTGGACTCTATCTTCTTGTTCTTAAATTTCTCAAACTTTTTGGCATTTTTCAATTGCCTTTGAAACTTAAGAAAATTTTTGAACTTCTTTTCCAACAAGGCGACATCCTCAAAATCGAAATCAAAATCGTCCTCTGAAACATTAGTCCTCATTCCAGGATTTCAAAGCAATGCCCTTTTCTTTATTTGGCACTTGATCGGAGGTAAACATATAGATCTCATAGGTTTGTAAGTTACCTACAATCTCTTCAAGTTTCGTCGAATCAAGCATACCCAAGTAGTTTAAAACGGTCACTTTTGCATCAAACCTAATCGGAAAAGATCTTAAAATTTTCTTTATGACACAATTTTCGGGAATCCTCTCTCCTAAGTTAAATGACGAGTTGACAATATTAGACAACCTAGAGTAAAACTCATGTAACAACTCGCTATCTTAGATTTTAATTGTCTCAAACTGTGTAGTGAGGTTTTATAGATGCCCTAACCATTCTAGTGCCCTCATGAGTAAGTGCAAGTCTATCCCAAGCCGCTTTTGAAGTTTCACAAGTCATGATTCTATTATACTCTTTCGGTGTGACATGTGATGAAATTACATGGAGACCTTTAGAGTTGTAAAGTGCAAGACAATGTTCAGCCTCAGTCCATGACTCAACGGGTTTCAAACTAGTGATCACACCCTCTCGTGTCACTGGTGGTGTCCAACCCTTTTCAATTTCTAACCACACACGTTCATCAATAGATTTTAAAGAACTTCTCATTCGCATTTTCCAATTAGCATAATTGGTGCCATAAAAATTGGAGCACGAAAACTTTTAAAACCTCTAAAATTCATTCCAAAAAATACAAGGGATCAAACACAATAAAAATATGTTTCTAGCACTGATACCAATTTGCTGGTCCCTTTTTCTTTCTTATGCGAAAAGTGTTTTAAGGATGACAAAAAATAATTTCTCTTTATATGAAAAAACCGTTTTTCCAATTTTTAATCCGTACCAAGTTGTGAACAATTTTAACTTAACCAAATTTTATCTTGATTAATCTTAAACACCGATCTAGTGATTAAAGCAAGTAAAATAAAGTGAAGAATACTCACAATGCCGGATGTACGAGGAAACCACAACGGGAAAAAACCTTGAATGACCCAAGCTAGAAAATCACTATGAATGTGGATTTACAACGAATAGACACAAGTCATACTCAACGACTCGATCCCTAATAGACTTGATGCTCTTCTGATCTAACACAACTCCTCTCATAGTGCCCACACAAAATGTCCTTCTTCCACGATACATGTCCAAAACACACACAGCCACGTATGTCTCAGTGTCCACTCATATGGCTTGTAACGTCTACGAAATTAGAACAAAAACTCCTTCGTTTCTACTTCGCAAAACAAAAACTATTCAATGTAGAATAAAAACTTCTTGGTGCAAACAAGATCACTATTTCATATAGTAATGAAAACTTGGATCTTGTAAACTCTAAGGATATGTTTTACTTTGGAAAACCTTAGGAAACTATGTGCAGAAAGGTACTGGTTCGTAAATAGTTTTTCCAGAATGCACACTTACAAAATTCTGAAGGAAACACACCTTAAATAGAATTCTTGAGGCGGAATTTTGTTCAAGAGACATTGGACTGTCGCTCGAACGAGATAGAAATGTTGTTTGAATGCTAGAGCATCTCGCATGAACGACTGTAAGTGTCGTTTGAGCAATGCATGTAAATATAGTTTAAGTTTGAACCAACTCTAAACATCCTAATCAGAATAAAACGAAGTGTAAACTATTTCAAACACTTTAAAAATATTTTTTAAAACATTTTCTTAATAAAATAACCTCCTTAAACATTTTAAAATAAATTCCAAGCCCCATTAAAATTATGCATTCATACCTGAGTGATCTCGGCATGTAATTGAACTTAAAGATGAATAAACTTGCACCAATCAAACATTCGACATAATTAATTTCTTTAAACTTTTCCGCAACGTCTTCAATAAACTTCAACACGTCATAGTCTATGTGAGATCGTGACAGTAAAAATACGACCTATGACTCAAACGTGTTTTGTTCCGAAAATAAGTCAAAACTATACAACGGACTCAATTGGAAATTTTGTCCTTACAGTTCTACTCAATTGTTGGCATTAAAATAAGGAACTATGATTTCAAACTTTCAAATGGTCACTTAACAGCTCTCAATTGATTGTTAGGTAAATATATCTAAAACTGATCTTATGTGGAGTTGCTTTGTATTATTGAGTAATGATATTTAAAACAGAGCTTATGAGGACACATCTCTTCTGATACACATTCAAAATTGTTTTGATATCTATTTTTATATGTACCCAGTGTGTTACAAACATAACTAATGTATGTTCTTACCAAATATAATTTTACAAAAGGATTCTATTATTGTTATACGAATATAATAAGATAAAAATCTGAATTTTAACATCCAATTGCGTTATATATTTCTACTGGAGTTGCTTGGTCTTATTGTTTCAAATTCACAACACATAGGAATGTTCTTGGTTGAATTATTACTTATTTTGTTTTCCTGTTATAATATACGTTGCAGGATATTTGGTTTACATGATGTCTCTGTGGTGGTTGAATGCGTTTATGGGGTGAGTATGGAATGAACAACACTCTGTTTCGTTCCATTTTAAAAAAGAATGAAGTATCGCACTGTTGAAACAGAATACATGTTCATTATTAGAGATATATGGGTTCTTATGTATTCAAACAGGAAACATGTTTTGACCATTTTTTATTCGTATGCCTACACCGAGTGCTTTGTCATATATCTACTTCCTCCATCTCAAACTTTTATTATTTCAAAAGTTCGGCAGTCCTACCACTGCGACAAGCTAAACATTCATCTTGGTCATTAACTCTTAATTTGGGATAGAGGGGTATTATTTTTTAGGATGTACAAAACTCTACTAAAAACATAGAACATATAACCCTATGTACTAGTTAATTCCTCAATCCTACATTTTATTTAACTTGTAATAGTTCATCAATTAATTTGAGAGTTTTCCTGACTTCATAGTTACTATTAAATTCTCCAAGTATCCTAAGAATATAACAAGCTACTAAGTTATGGATCAAAAGAGTTTCCACCAAGAAATGGAACTAATATCCTATATAACACTTGACATGGAGAATGCCTCACTTTCACAACATGATTTAATGTAGAAGTAATAAACTCAAGTGATTCTTAGGGGTTGAGGTTTGTTCAATATCTTACACTTACATATCTTTTTGTGTTTGGGATAAAATATTATTTGATTTTAAAAATGTTGCATTAATAGGTACATATCATATATAACTCTTTTCATTTTTTATTTGTAGCACCAGTATTGTTTATACATAATTGTTCATCGTCCCGAAGATCAAGTTTTGTCCCAACAAGAACTATTGGGATACAAGGGGCATAATGCTTCAATTAGGGAATCCACTTCTTCGAAACATTTTCAAAGTTAGCCTTGCTAATGAGAGAGGGTGCCAAAATGAATACATCTTCCCCGAAATAACTCAAAGATCTTAATCTATTGTAATACTTCTATCTAGAAGTGTCCCACCAGCCTAAATGAAAAGTTCTCCCATTGACAACCACATTTGCACTGAAATTTTTGAACACAGTCAGCATATAGTCTGTGGGGAAGGTGTTGGCACAGGAAATTAAGAGATAGGTTTTACCTACAATGCTGTCACAAATCCTGATGCACTTTATGAACTTGGAAGCGCTCATTTCAGATCTTCTTCAGAAAATCTAATCACAATCGTTAATTTATGTTTGTTCCTTTAATTGCACTTACGTAAAAAAAACAAGCTGCTGCTAGAGTCGGGAAACAATGCAATTGAAGCGTACTCCGTTTGCTGGAGGAGGTTTTCTTTCTGCTAATTTGTTTAGACTTTTGGGTAAGTTTCCTTTCTGCTGAATCTTTTGGATAGTGCTTCATGCTCAATTATAAACTTTTTGAGAAGTTTTCTTCCTACTAAATTATTTTGAATTTTATGTATCAGTTACTCATCATTGCATTGAAAACTTTCGTTTTTTCCCCAATCTTCATAACACATTTCAACTGCCATTAGGCCAGTGGAAGTAAACCTTGGGCAGATATTCAATGTCAGAAATAAGCAAACTGTTTAAAATCGTGGAGAAAAAGGAAACATTGTGGAGGTTCGTGATGGTGGAGTTATGGTTATATGTTGCACTCCTCTTGACTGATTTGTTCTAAATGTATAATTAAAATTGTTTTAAATATGTCGAGGTTGTCTCTAGCTATGTACTTTTAAGTATAAATCAGATCAACAGTTTTCATTAAAAAAATCCCAATACTTTTTGTTATTTGTATACTATAACCTTTTCATATCGATTTTTACAGGGGGTGCTAATGTACATGTATTTTGAATCTTAAACTAGGGGAAATTGAAGATTTTTTTGTTCATTGAACATATTCATTTTGTGTCGAGCATGCACTTTGAATTGTGTTTTGTAACTTTAAGACATGGATGATTTTTAGCAATTCAATTAACTAATAATATTGGCCCCTCTGCATTTCCTTATATTAGAAACAACAAGCATTGCAATTGAATGTGTAATATGTCAAATAAAACGTTTGACCCTTTATAATGTTGGTTTCACAATAATGTTATGTACGACGTGTTGATGTAATATAAGTTATTAATTAGGGTTACTTCTGAACTTTTGAATTGTCTTTTGTGCAATATAGGTTCTATACATCAAAGCTTAGGCTTGCACTTTGTATTGAAAACAAATCACATTGTTTAAAAAATGTGTTATTTATGTGTTCATTTAGTTAGTTGACGTTTGGGAACATGGTTGGCTCGTCTATTTCGATGTTTTCATCAGTGTTTTATATTTTCCTGATATTTTACGTATTAAAATTATTAATAACAATAAGTCAAAGCCCATGTATATTATTCTCAAAAACCTAAACACCATCTTATAACCGTTTTAAATTTAATTTAATTTTTGCCTTTGAGATGGACCTTAAAGTATGTATCTTATTATGTTGAGGCATTTGTGAAATTTATTTCACGAAAACTACTTGTGACACCCCGCCTACTAAAATACCGGGTGGCCAGCCCGTTATCAAAATAAACGTTGATCACATATGGCTCATTCTTAGCATCACTGTCGAAAATATTTTAAAGTTACTAACCACCTAGTAGTTTAATTAGACTGGTACAAAATTTTATCTTTCATTAATTAACAAGAGGCGAAAAATAAATAATAATAAAACCATCACCACAACTAATAACTAAGTCCTACACAGATGAATAACATAAATTAAGATAACAGAATCAACTATCGGTTTAACAATAAAAAACAAAAGTAACTTAAATAATAACCTGGATACACAAAGTCCGATAAGTAGACTAAATACAAAATCTGAGGGTGACATGCCCAAATGAGTATTGAAAGTTCCTACACTATGAGTAAATGAACGAAGCGTCTATAAAAAAGTCCTGTAACTTCCACATGAGCTGCAACTGCGCATTCCTAAATAGAATCCTCAACCTGGGCGTCTATGTGGCTGGACACCTAAAATGTTTCGGAAAGGATTTTGACACGGGTCAGAGCCCAAGTAAAACATTTTGAAAATATTTAGAAAGAAGTTAAATTGCAATAATTAAATATGCATGCACACTTTCCATATTTAAGCTAGTGTCGCACTCTCTTAAGACATAGCTCACCCCTCATCTAATGTGCACACTTAACGCTTGCCTTATACATTTCCTAGTTAAGCTACCACACCTAACTAGCCATAACAAGTCTCCTTATACATAGTAACTTATTGTACCCACCCGTATTTCTCATACAATATGTTACTGAATTTCCATTGTCTTTTATCCCATTATAAATTTCTCAGTATATGTTTATTTCTCTCCATAATATAGTTATTTTTAATGTCACTATCTTTCTCTTCTACTAAACTCACACAGTACAATAAAATCACACGTACACATATATCACTTTGTTATACATATACAAACACTACACCCCTAAGCTGAGTTGCGGTGCGAGTATATTTTTCTATAATGTCTTGGTACCACATCTACCAAACACACGTAGTAGAATAAATCACAAGTATATATATTTATCACACTAATTCTATATATACAATACAACACCCCTAGGCTGGGACCTGCGGTGCATGCATACTCTTCTATCGATTCCCGGTACATCACGCATAGTATAAAGGATTACGGATTCTGAATCACTCTGGAACTGTATCAATTCAAATCACACATATTGGAGGCGAACATAGTTCACGTACCCATGGGTCACGCACATACCTACGCCCCCCATGGTCAGCTTACTTATCAACTCACAAATAAGTTATTCATAGTCCTATGTCCTTAAGGTACCAATCTAAATCACCCCGAAGGCACACAAAGATAAGATGGTCCTTTTCCAAAAATCAACGTCGCGTGATAGAAAGTATGGTAGGTATGTCATACACATAATAAATCATACAAATCAGTATAAGTATACACACAACCTATATCATCTATTTCATACATAGCATATATACCTCCCGAAGATCCTACATATTATTTAATTTAAATTATACATCGCATCTTACATTCCCGAGTATCCCTCACTACTCGAAGTGTGCCAATTTTCTTTTAAAATATTGCAGTAGGTAATTTACTCATATCCTATTGATCTAAGTCATAGGTTCGCTCATCCCCCGAATTCGTTACAATTCAAATTACACCGATTAATCAAATCAATTTCACATTAATTAATTTATTAAAGTAGTGTCACCCAACTATAATACTTTGACTCACTCATATGGTCTATATCTTCACCTTTTAGAATTTTTTACACAAAAATTCGCTATTAAGGTTAACACCTCTTGTTAAATTCACTATTCGATAATTTATTATATATCTCTATAATAAATTAAACCGGCTGATATGTGCCTTACTCCTGTAGAACTAGCCTGAGAAATATCAGAGTCAAAACCCTGACCCTTAATTTAATAACTATCACCTCAATTAATTTTTTCAAGTGGTATCACTCAACCAAAATGCCCGAACTCCCTTTATTGGCCTGTATTTTAACCTTTTAGAATTCATTTCACCAAATTCGGTTAATAAGTTTAACACCCTTATGAAATTTAATAGTCCTTAATAATCCTGCAATAAGACTCTAAGTATTAGGTTCCATTTAATTTCTATCAATTAATTTCCACCTTAAGATACGAGCTCGTATGCTAAACTCATCCAAAATTCCCATTAGAATACGTTCGTATATTTTTGACATATATTATCGAGTGTCGTTCATTATAAATGCTCCTAAATCCATACCCTGGATTCATCCCTATCTAATACAATTATAAAATAATGTTCCTTTATATTTTTCCAAAGTCCTTCACTCGTCTACGAACATCTCAAAATAGCCCGAATTTATTTCTGCCTAAAGATGTCGGTCTCGCACACCCTATCGTGGAAAAATCATATAAAATCCAAAAGAAATAAAAAAATATGAGTTCGGCGGCCACGCGACCTTGATGAAAAGATCTACAATCTCATGTTTTACAATAACTGAAAGGTTCGATCTATCGACTCCTTAGGTCGATCGATCAGATATCCATCTTTTTCCTCGATTTTGTTTCCATTATTTTTGAACTCCGAAGTTTTCCAACTTCAATCCAAACCTCGATTACTTTATCTATCATATTTATTTCATCTATAATCATGTTCAAACACTAATATATGACATTAATCCCCAATGATTTTCATTAAAATTCTAGGGTTCATAAATTGGGTTTTTCTCAATACCCCTTAAATCACAATTCTCAATTCGATTCAATAATCCGAATTCAACAACAATTTCTATAGGTTTTTTATTCTAAATCATATTCTAGTCTCATATGATTTTATTCTCACATCAATTAAACCCTTAATGCTTAAATCCCCAAAACCCTAATTTAACATGCGATACCCTCCAAAAATAAATTTTGCTATAATAACTCATCCCAAAATGAATATGATTTACACCCACTATGATATGAATTGCAATAACTCAATTTAAATGAAATCTAGTTTAACTACTTGCCTAGATAATTTCGTATGGTCTGATCCTTTGATGTAGACGGAGATTTTGACGAAGAACACATTAATCTCCTCTTATTGATTTGGCTCCCAAAATATGCCCAATTTGGTCTCCCAAACTTCCTCTGCATATTTAGGTTTTCTCCCATTAAATTATGGATGCCCCCAACTCCCTTAATTCAATTTTATTGGGATAATCCCGTTTTAAGACTAATGGGCTTAATTAAAATGGCCCAAACACTCCCGTGTGGGCCCAAATAAGCCTAAAAATGCCCCGAGACCCGATTACTACCCTCGAGTACTCTTTTCTGACTATTTTGACATATTCGGAGTCAACCGTGCACTCAGAATTGCCACCTGAATTACTTTATGACATTCTCAAATTTTTTACTTCCAAAAACGCGACACAAAATAATCTGTATAATTTAAATTTTTATTTGTCAATTTAAGTAATTTCTCCAAATTATAAATTTAAATGTCTCCAAAAATGAATAAGTTCCATTTCTCCCAAAATGATTAAATTTGTCCAAAATTAATTAAATTCAAAGCTCTCGAATTTACGGGGCGTTACATACTTTCCCCCTTAGAAAGGAATTTTGTCCTCGAAATTCAGATGAGCCTAGTACTCAAAGCCTCGAATACTTCCTTACACACATGTCTCTAAGATCAGTACACATATTCCTACCTCTTTTAATGGCGAATTATATTAAAATTAAATTAATTCTCCAAGGTTCCCATACACCCTATACCCGTGCATAACTACATAAAGGTTACCCGACTCCACTAGCCTTACATTGTAATACAATTTTTAACTTACAGTTATAACTACCTGAATGCATAATAGCCAAGGTACCAAAACTATGTGCTAGTGACCAAACATCTCCCCACTTCCAACGTTGTGCTAAGTTTCATGTGTGGGATGTCTCGCAAAGAGAAATTCAAACAAGGAACCCCCCGATACACTACTACTTAGCATTGCCTGTCGATGAGACCTGTTTGGCCTTCAGTCCATAGCACGTACCCCCAAATCCCGTCTCCTGACATAAGCGTATACCCAACCATTTTCATGTTACGAAAGATATCATACAATATAACGCCCCTTAATATTACTATTCTATTAGTGCGAGTCAATCATAAGCTATATATCCTCGCTCGTCAATAACATTATCCACTCTGAATCTCATCAGTAAATATCCCTACTCACCGGGATCAAATATAATAATACAAACACTTTCTCATAAGTATATTATGTAACGCACAATAACATAAATACACGAATATATGTAGACTAGACCCTCTTTCAGGTGATAACTAGCACAAATAAATCATATCTCAGAACAACAAACACAGTCCCACCATTCTATACACTATAGCCCAAACATTTCACTATAAATATCAGTAACATCTCGTACATGATATATTTATCTCAAGATCAGCTTCGCACTCTCGGCGTGGCTATGTTATACGGGTATTCTCTGTTACCCCAATTTACAAATTAAGCCCTTCTCGACCCTTCCCCACCCATTAACATGTGGTGCAAAAAAAAAAAATTCAGTGCATCCTTCGTAGGACTACCTGGATCCACTGGCCATATATCGTATTATCTCCCATCTTAAAGTGTTTCATCTACTCGTTTAATAATTTAACATTTAAAATCGATGCACTAGCATCCAACAGCGTCTCTATATTCCCAACGTTTATTATGATCCATGTGTGTAACCTCCCGTAACAAAGTTCAAAAGAACTTTCCCCTATGCACTATCCCCTAGCATTGTCGATCATGGAAATTCGTGCATTCCAAGTACATAACCAAGATATCACAAATTTTGTCTCCCAACACATAAATCAAATCATCTATGCCATATCTCTCAAGGCGTGACACGATACTATGCTGTCACTATGACTAAGTTCTCATCACTTACATAACAATGAGTTAAGTCTCTCCACTCAACAGCAAACTCGACATACCCTGAATCACACTAGTGAAAGTACCTATGCACAGGGATCCAACATAACTAGACCTATTTACTCTCTAAAGTCTACTTTATAAAACTATCGTCGCGAGCTTGACCCTCTTTTAAGTGAGACATCATAAAAATACCCATCCTACCCCGGAACATCGAACATGATAGGCCTGTTGTAACCGCTCACCATCTCTTAAAAATACATACTTAGGATAGAACCATACCTTGAATATTACCTCTCAAAATGAGATAGCCTTATACGATATATATACCCTCTCAGTGTTCACACCCGCTCCCGTGTGGATGGATCTAAAGAGAGCCCCTCTACTCACCAGTGAATAACCACACAATACAATTGTATTTATGATACCTCTACTAAACATGTTTCACATGTGAATATACATTAACACCCGTCGTTCTAGCCTAATTTTCCCTATCCTCGCTTGTGTATTTCACCACAAGTCCATTTTCAACTTATAGACCCTTTTTTTATTCTTCATATCCACCTTATTGGTTACGAAGTTCGATAAAATTATCAACTCTCTTCATGACCGACCACTGTACGAAACTTTTGAAACAAGTCTTGAAATCTCCTTTGCCTCTGTTATTTAAATAGTTTATGAGAGGGTTTGCGGTTAAAACGTACCGCCAAATTCCCCTTTTATTCATGGTATCCTTCCATGTTTATGGTGATCGACTCCCACTATTATGTCGTCGCTCCTGTGAGTTAAAAGTTTGCGCCCGAAATTGAATGCTGGGTGCCATTTCACTCCACCCTACACAATTATCTTTGGATCTTTTCCTCCCATTGCTATAGTGACTCCTATCTCGGTTACCGTTCTCAGAATATTTAATGGCTTCAGTTGAGCCTCCCCTCCTGCCATCCTTCTAATGGCCCTCGCAGGTCGTCCCAAAATTATTTGGTGTACGAAGCCTAACTGAACTCGTATATGAATCACATCAACTATACTTAATAGCAGGAGAACGTAAGTCGCATTCATGAAGGAATACAACAATCTTATAATAAGGCTCTATATCAAAGAACGCTACGCTGAAATGTAATAAGCCGAACAAATCCTAAGGACTCTTGAACCTGACGCTCTGATACCATCTGTGACACTTCGCCTACTAAATTACCGGGTGGCCATCCCGTGATCAAAATAAATCATTAATCTCATATGGCTCATTCTTATCATCATTGTCGAAATTTTTTTAAAGTTACTAACCACCTAGTAATTTAATTAGACTGGTGCCAAATTTTATCTTTCATTAGTTGACAACAGGCGAAAAATAAATAATAATAAAACCAACAACACAACTAATAACTAAATCCTACACAGATGAATAACATAAATTAAGATAACCGGATCAACTATCAATTTAACAATAAAATACAACAGTAACTGAAATAATAACCTGGAAACACAAAGTCCGATAAGTAGACTAAATACAAAATCTGAGGGTGACATGCCCAAATGAGTACTGAAAGTTCCTACACTAGGAGTAATGAACGAAGCGTCTATAACAAAGTCCTGCAACTTCCACGAGCCGCAACTGTGCATTCCTAAATAGAATCCTCAAACTGGGCATCCCTGTGGTTGGGCACCTTAAATGTTTTGGAAAAGATTTTGACACGGGTCAGAGCCTAAGTAAAATATTTTGAAAATATTTAGATAGCAATTAAATTGCAATAATTAAATATGCATGCCCACTTTCCATATTTAAGCTAGTGTCGCACTCTCTTGAGACATAGATCACCCCTCATCTAATGTGCACACTTAACGCCTGCATTCTACCTTTCCTAGTTAAGCTACTACACCTAACTAGCCATGACAAGTCTCCTTCTACATACTAACTTACTGTACCCACCCGTATTACCCATACAATATGTTATCGAATTTCCATTTTCTTTAATCCCATTATAAATTTCTCAGTATATGTTTATTTCTCTCCATAATATAGTTATTTTTAATGTCACTATCTTTATCTTCTACTAAACTCACACAGTAGAATAAAATCACAAGTATACATATATCACTTTGTTATACATATACCAATACTTCACCCCTAATCTGAGTTTTGGTGTGAGTATATTATACTATAATGTCCTGGTACATCATCTACCAAACACACGTAGTAAATAAATCAGAAGTATATATATTTATCATAGTAATTATATATATACAATACAGCACCCCTAGGCTGGGACTTGAGGTGCATGAATACTCTGCTATCAAGTCACGGTACATCAGGCACTGTATAAAGGACTACAGATTTCGAATCACTCTGGAACCGTATCAATACAAATCGCACATATTGGAGGCGAACATAGTTCACATACCCATGGGTCACGCACATACCTACGCTCCCATGGTCAGCTGACTTATCAACTCATAAATAAGTCATTCACATTCCTATGTCCTTAAGGTACCAATCTAAGTCCCCCCAAAGGTACACAAAGATAAGATGGTCCTTTTTCAAAAATCATCCTCCCGTGATAGCAAATGGTAGGTATGTCATACACATAATAAATCATACAAATCAGTATAGGTATACACACAACCTATATCATATATTCCACATATAGCATATATATCTCCCAAAGATCTTACGTATTATTCAATTTAAATTATACATCTCATCGTATATTCCTGAGTATCCCTCACTACTCGAAGTGTGCCAATTTTCCAATAAGATATTGCAGTAGGTAATTCACTCATATCCTATTGATCTAAGTCATAGGTTCGCTCATCCCCCGAATTCATTACATTTCAAATTACACCGATTAATCTAATCAATTTCACATGATTAATTTATTAAAATAGTGCCACCCATCTATAATAGTTTGACTCACTCATATGGTTTTTATCTTCACCCTTTATAATTTTTTATACAAAAATCCACTATTAAGGTTAACACCTCTCGTTAAATTCACAATTCGATAATTTATTATATATCTCTATAATAAATTAAACCGGCTAATATGTACTTAACTCCCATAGCACAAGCGTTAGAAATATCAGAGTCAAAAGCCCGAACCTTAATTTAATTATTATCACCTCAATTAATTTTTCCAAGTGGTATCATTCAACCAAAATGCCCAGACTCCATTTATTGGCCCGTATTTTAACCTTTTAGAATTCATTTCACCAAATTTTGTTAATAAGTTTAACACCCTTATTAGATTTAATAGTCCTTAATACTCATTCCATAAGACTCTAAGTATTAGGTTCCATTTAATTTCTATCAATTAAATTCCACCTTAAGATACCAGGCCTATGCTAAACTGACCCAAAATTCCTATTCGAATACGTTCGTATATTTTTGACATATATTATCGAGTGTCGTTCATTATAAATACTCCTAAATCCATACTTCGGATTCATCCCTATCTATTCCAAGGATAAAATAATGTTCCTTTATATTTTCCAAAGTCCTTCACTCATCTACGGACATCTTAAAATAACCTGAATTTATTTCTTCCTAAAGATGTCGGTCTCGCGGACCCTATCGTAGAAAAATCATATCAAATCCAAAAAAAAAATAAAAAAAAATGTGAGATCGGTGCCCACACGACCGTGATGAAAAGATCTATAATCTCATGTTTTACAATAATTGAAGGGTTCGATCGATCGACTCCTTAGGTGGATCGATCGATCGACTAGATATCCATCTTCTTCCCCGATTCTGTTTCCACCATTTTTAAACTCCGAAGCTTTCCAACATCAATCCAAACTCGATTAAATTATCTCCCATATTTATTTCATCAATAAACATGTTCAAACACTAATATATGACATTAATCCTCAGTGATTTTCATTAAAATTCTATGGTTCATAAATTGGGTTTTTCTCAATACCCCTTAAATCACAACTCTCAATTCGATTCAATAATCTGAATTCTACAAAAATTTCTATAGGTTTTCGATTCTAAATCATATTCTAGTCTCATATGATATCATTCTCACATCAATTAAACATTAATTTCACCCTTAATGCTTAAATCCCCAAAACCCAAATTTAACATGCGATACCCTCCAAAAATGAATTTTGCTATAATAACTCATCCCAAAATGAATATGGTTTACACCCACCATGATATGAATATCAATACCACAATTTAAATGAATTTAAGTTTAACTACTTGCCTCGATAATTTCGTACGGTCTGATCCTTTGATGTAGATGGAAATTTTGACAAAGAACACATTAATCTCCTCTTATTGATTTGGCTCCCAAAATATGCCCCATTTGCTCTCCCAAAATTCCTCTGCATATTTAGGTTTTCTCAAGTTGAGTTATGGCTACCCCCAACTCCCTTAAGTGGCTTTTATTTGGATAATTTCATTTTTAGACTAATGGGCTTAATTAAAATGTCCCAAACACTCCTGTGTGGCCCGATTATGCCTAAAATGCCCGAAGACCCGATTACTACCCCCGGGTACTCGTTTCTAACTATTTAGACCTATCCGGAGTCAACCATACACTCAGAATTTCCATCCAAACTACTTTATAACATTCTCAAATTTTTGACTTCCAAAAATGCCACACAAAATAATCTGTATAATTTTAATTTTAATTTTCGATGTTAAATAAATCCACAAATTTAAATAATTTGTCCAAATTATAAATTTAAATGTCTCCAAAAATGAATAAGTTCCATTTCTCACAAAATGATTAAATTTGTAACATTTCACCCAAAATGATTAAATTTACCCAAAATTAATTAAATTCAAAGATCTCGAATTTACGGGGTGTTACATATCTCTCCCGATCAATATTAAATAAACACATAATATTTAATTCAATTACATTACTGCACATGTGTAATTTTAAAAAATAATCGAATTATTTAAATTCAAAATACTCAGAATTACGAGATGTTGCACTTTATGTGGGAAGTTGTTAGAGTTTTACATTACTCGCATCGATATTATGTTACCTCATTAATTAAAATATTATATTATGATATTTATCTCTTATAATGCTTATGACTGGACGAATCCTATTTGGGAAGAGTGACTAGTTTCTTGTGATGGGTCCTGGACCAATTTTGTTAACTAACCTTTCAAGATAGCTTGCTGGGTAGATGCATAGTTTTGGAGATTAGCGGTCTTGCAATTGGACATTTATTTTATTGCATATTTTAAATTTCCTTTCCATTCAATTTATTTATGAGATAATTGTATTGGATTGAGTGGGTCACTCGACACCAAAGTTGAATTATGGTTCTTAGTTAGAGAGATTTATGTTGATGATATTTATATCATTTGAGTTTTATTTTATTGGAGTTTTAGCATGGTGATGGATCTTATTATGGTGAATGGTTTATTATTGATGGGTTATCTAAATTTATATCTTGTGAAAAAAGTTTTAAATGTCTAATATTTCTTTCACATGTGAAGAATGGTATTTTAATTCTAATACCCAACATATCTTGGCATCGAGACGTAATCACCCTCAATGGCAAAATATGTGGGGTGTTACAAAATTTTCATGAAGTGTAATCAAATCTTGCAAATCCATTTACATATACATACCCTTACACTTCCAAAATGGTTTCAAGATAAAAAGTTTCGAGAATATTCAAACTTTTTAATTTTTTTCGAGATTATTCAAAAATTTCAAATTTTAGCATATCCCCCCCCCCCCAAAAAAAAAGAATAATTCTACATGTACCGCAGTTTTGTACCGCATTGAAATCGCATGCCTACATGGCGTGCAGGGATTGATTAATTATGATGACGGGGACCCACGTCTATAAAGAATTAACCAATCTCCGCATGTCACATAGGCACGCGACTTCAATTTGGTTTCAAAATGCGGTACACTTAGAATTCTCCAAAAAAAAATCGAGAACAATGCAAACTTTTAAATTTTTTGTCTATTATTTTTTGAATTTTTATAAAAAAATCAGTATTTTCAAACTTTTTAAACGTTGTTTCTATTATTTTTTAATTTTTTTTACATGTTTTTAAACTTTAATCAAACTTTGCAAATATTTTGTCTATTATTTTCAAATTTATGATAAGTTTTTTTCAATATTACTCAAAAAATTGAAATGTTTTTCAATTATTTTCATATTTTTTATAAGTTTTTTCAATATTATTCAAACTTTTTAAATATTTTTTCCATTATATTCAGATTTTTCAAGAGTTTTTTCAATATTTTTCAAGGTTTTAAAATACCTTTTCTATTATTCCCAGTGTTAACAAAAATGTAGTTTATCCCTAATTAAACTAGTTTAATTAATATACATCTTAGTTTAACTTAATATATTGATTTTGATGATTCCAAAGATTTTTTTTCCAGTTATTCTATATATATTCATTATTGTATAATCTTATCTCGACTCTACTCAACGACATATTCGAGTAAAGGTATTCACGTATGTTGCACGTTTGCACTTGACACATTAGACACACATGCGTACACCTTGATACATAATTTATATGGTGTGACTAATTAATTATGGGCCAAAACATTTTCAAAAAGAATTTTTTTTTTTGCTTTATAAAACTCATGTATCTTTGTTTACAAAAAAAAATATAAATGTCTTAGTCTAAATTTTCGGAATTATTTTCTTTACTGAATAGAACCGTTGAAACAATATTTTTAGCCGTTTGATTCGTACAATATAATATATATATATATATATATATATATATATATATATATATATATATATATATAAATCTGTTCCTTATCTATTTTTATTTTTATTTTTTTTAAACATTTATATTAGTTCCGAAATATTTTCTTTAATATCTGTTCAAGTTTTTACTCAAAAATTATGTTCGATTTTTTATACATTTTTTTCTCGTCTTTAATTATCTTAATATCTGTTCGATGTAATTTTTTTTTACCAAAACTCTTTCCATGTTTGAAAGTTTTCTCGGTTGCCGCATACTGACTTGGTCAACTCTCCTCTCTTATTTTCTGTACGAAATGATAGTACCTTATATATATATATATATATAATAAGTCCTTAACTTTCTTTTACAAGAGTTGATGTCTTGACTAGATGTAAGGCATGGGCCTTGCCCTGTCATTCGTGTGAATTGATTCTAGCCACACAGACCTTTGCTAGACTTGAAGCTATGCCATCATTGATAGTTGAATTGATTGATCTTTGGAAATTGTTTCTTTGATACATATATCCGTGCGAAACTGTTTTAATATCTGTCCGTTTTTTTTAGTCCGAATTTCTGATTTTTATATCTGTTCGAAATTTCTGATTTAAATATCTGTCCGAATTTCTGATTTATATATTTGTCCGAATTTCTGATTTATATATCTGTCCGAATTTCTGTTTTAATATCTGTCAGAATTTTTTTTATCCATCCGAAATTATCTTTATATATATTTGTCAGAAATTTATTTTCATATCTGTTCTGAAACTTTTTATATCTGTATGGGAAATATTTTTTAGTACTTATACTTATGTGTCCCATTTACTCTCTTGACAGAAAAATGTACTTTAATCTATATATCCTTTACACAATAGATATTTCTATTTGCATGTGGACTAATATTTTTGCAGATCCAAATATACACAAATGAGGATACTGAGAGATATATCTTTTAGTCTCCACATTTTCAGATGTCTTTTTCCATGCTACAACAGCTATATTTTTATGGAGAAAATAAAGATGAAAGATCTGCATATCAGATTTGGAAATGATTTTGAAGCTACACCATCTCAGAAAATCAGGAGCATTTAATGCTCAAAATGCATGTGTCTAACAGCTAGTTTTTGAAAGACACATTTAAAGCTGTATAGAGCTGCATTGAAGAGCAGCAGACTTGAATGAGAATATGATAAAGACTTGAAATATTATTGAGAGCATTTATTTACTACTCAACTACACATTCAAGAGAGCAATTAATTTTATCATCTGCTCAATCATTGAAGAAGAAGACTTGTGCCTACTTCAACATAATTTATTGAAGTCTGATTCAAGAAGGAGAAACTCAGATTACAAATTGTATTTTAAGTAGTTTCAGTATTTTATTCTATACTATAAAAAAATTCAGATTTATTGTGAAGCTTTGTTGAAGCTTGGGTTTGTACCGGTGATTGGTTCCTACCCGCAAGTGGGCCACGGGGTTTGAAGCTCGGAGTTAGCTTGCAAACAGTTGTACGCGGTGGTTTGATCCTACCCGCAAGTGGATCAGGTTTAGTGAAGCGCAAAGGAGACAGGGGCTCTAGGCGCGTGGACGTAGGCCGGGATTTGGCCGAACCACATTAAATTTCGGTGTCATTTATTTTCCGCACCTTTATTTATTTATTTGCACACGCATGCTTGAGTTAATATTTTCAGCACACTATCTTGCCCATAAATTAATTCCGAAATTTGACTAAATTTATTTTAAGGTTAAAATAATTATTTTTGAATTAAATAATTAATTTCAGAATATCACTTAATATTAAATACGAAAATTAATTTAATATTCCTAGAGTGTTAATATCTGCATTTCTAGTTGTTTAAATTAGTTGGTTACATTTATTTGATATTGTTGGATTTATTCTTTATAGTTTTATTAATCTGAAATTTCTCAAAGTGTTTTAAAATTAATATTTTTCTAAAATCTTAATTTGACTTAAAGTTTGTAAAAACTCAATTCACCCCCCCTCTTGAGTATAATCTGGGCAACAATTGGTATCAGAGCTAGTGCTCTTCTCATATTTTTTTAGATTTAACAATCTTAGAGTTAAAGATCAATGGCATATGTTACTACATCTCTTGGTGTAGGTCAATCCATTTTTAAACCTCCTCTATTTTCTGGAATAGATTATAGTTATTGGAAAAATAGAATTAAATATTTTATTCAGTCACATGATTATGAAGTTTGGAAAGTTGTCATGAATGGTCCCTATATTCCTATTAAAATGGAAAATAATGTTTCTGTCCCTAAACAAGAAAATGAATGGAATTGTGACACCCCGACTATTTAAATACCGGGTAGCTACTCCTTTATTAAATTAATTCAAAATGCCAAGTTGGCTCAGTTAATAGCATCACTGTCGAAAACATTTTATTTTTACTAACCACCTAGTATTTAAAAGTAAGTGCCAAATTTTATTTAATCTGATTAACATGCAACAAGTGTAATGAAGAACTAAATAACACCATACACCATACTGAAGTAAAACGAGTAACCATCACAATAGAGTAAATAAAGTCTGGAGGAAAACTCCTCACTACAATCCCATACTGAAATAAATAACTGAAACTGAAATAATACATACTAAAGTCTGAAAACTGAAATGTAAAAGATGCCTCTAAATAGAAATGGGCAACAAGCCCTACAACTGATAGATAGTGAATCTGGAATCCAAAAGATAGAAGCGTCTACATGCAAATCCCTGTAGCTTCCACAAACAGCTACAGCTCGTCACCTGAATGAGAATCCTATGCTTGGTGTCCCTGTGGCTGGGCACCTAAAATGGTTTTACAAGAAAAAGATTTGAAAAGCAAACGGGTCAGAGCCCGAATGTGGAGTTATATTTTAAAAACCTGCAAGTGCTTTAAAAACATTTAAAACATTAAATGCAAAGTACATGTTAGGACGTACACTCACATTATATTCTCACCTCTCGTCTAACTGTGCACTCCTAACGTAAGTACCCATCTACTACAATATAACCCACTAGCTAAGTGACATCATAACTAGCTAGACTGTAATAGTTCCTACCTTTATTACCCGGTTCTATTAACATATAACGCTCGTAATTAGATAGGGGTTTAATGTAAACTCAGATGTTCAATATGCAATATATTTCTCTATCAGCTAACTCATTATTTTTATCGAAACAATACCGTAATTATATTCACATCAATAACATGGAGGTTCTCATTAATTAAGTGTATATTATTCACATCATAAATATACAATACGAGCACCCCGAGAACTAAGCTGCGGTGCACACATACTCTGCTATCCATCCCGGTACATCACGTACATAAGGATCACATATTCCGAATCTCTCAGGAATAGTTCAGATAACACAAATCACAAATAGTGGAGGCGAACACAGTCACCATCACATGGGTCACGCACATACCTACGCTCCCATGATCAGCAGACTTATTAATATCACAATAAGTCCTTCTATGACCTATGTTCATCGAGGTACTAGTCTATATCCCCCCCGTAGGCACACAAGGATTAGAGGGTCCTAAGCGAGCGCAACCTCCCGTGATAGCAAGTATGGTAGGTATGTCATACACACAATCCATATACTAATACTAAGTAAACACACATCTTAGTAATACCGTATTTTAATCGTAGTACATATTCTCATACTAACTATAATTATCACAATTTATACTATTCCGATTTGTAATTGTACGCGCCATAATTATCTCACGTCGTAGTAGACACTCACGTCTCAACCCAAACCGACCAGGTAATACAACCCTCGTATGTAAATTCCTTCTCATAAATACCCAAATGTTCCAATTCTATCATTACTACATCTACGGAATGATATCTATATCCTCGAATAAGTTTACGGAACTCCAAATATCAAAACAGTCCAAAAAGGACCAAACTCTCAACTCGTTAGAAGTCTCGTTCGAACGAGACTGTTCGAACGAGATTCCTCTGCCAACTCGTTAGAAGTCTCGTTCGAACGAGGCTGTTCGAACGAGGTCCCAGTTCGTTCGAACGAACTGTACCTTCTAACGATATCTCGTTCGAACGAGATATCGAACGAAATCCATTCTCATTAGCAGCGACTGGTCAACTCATTAGAAGCTCATTCGAACGAGTTCGTTCGAACGACCTGGGTAGGGGCTTCTAACGAGATGCCAGATTCGGCCCAGATTTTTCCCCAAATCGTTTTTCATCCATTTTAACACCTCAAATATTCTAAACTAAGTCCCAACAATCGTTTAAAGGTCTATAATCAATACTAAACATATATAGTCACATCCTAACATGTTTTTAAGGGATCAATCCATCCTAACATCAATTAAATTTACAACTTTCTACACTTTTTCCAAATATCTCAAGAACATGAACCCTAACTACATATCATCATCAAATCCCAGAATTTAATTCGTTTTTCTTTCACCCAATCATGTATTAACATCAAATTAATCGTCTCCAAACTATTCTACATGCAATTTATCCTCAATATTCAGAACCTAAGTCCAATTAATCATTGGTTTTCATTCATCTTCCAATAACAATTATAAATCTTAAATTTTCTAACATGGAAAGAACATTTGATGAGGTTAAACATAATTAAACCACTTGCCTTGTTTGTTTCCGGATTTGGTGTTGATTTGGTGAAGAATCTCTGCAGAATTTTCTCTCTTTCTTTCCTTCTCCAAGCTCCTTCTCCAATGGTGGCTTAAGGTGGCTAGGGTTTTGATTTGGGAACTTAGTAAACCTAAATGATAACCTACGTAGCTTTCTAGGTTAATATGGTTTGGTTAATGGGATTAATGGGTTAAATCCACATCAGATTTACATCTCTTATTTTCGTCACTTTTAATTCCTAAAAATGTAAAATTACCAAAATACCCTTTAAGTTGCCGGTATGGCCTAAAAATACCCCGGGACCCAAACTCTACCCCCGGCTAGTGTTTTCTGACTATCTCGACCCTTCCGGACGCGTTGGCGCACTCAAAACGACCATATGGATTATATATTTTAAATTCACTTTTATAATCAAAATATTATACCGTGACGCGGCGGTCCCACGCGTCTCAACAAAATTTCTAAAATGCCGTATATAAATCTCACGACAAATTTTATAATACCAAATACATATATAATCATATATGCACATAATCAAATACCAATTCGCATCACATTAGTATTTATAACCCGGATTAATTTTCAATTAATACGCATTTAATTAATTAATCCCAAAAATAAATATAGTCAAAAGTACGGGGTATTACATACTTCCCCCCTAATAACTGAATTTCGTCCCGAAATTCGAAACTAGAAAGTACCTGCTAAAAACAGCTCTGGATAACGCTCGCGCATCTCATCCTCGCGCTCCCATGTGGACTCCTCGACATTGTGATTTCGCCACTGAACACGCACTAACGGGACTATCTTTGACCGCAGTTTCCTCTCGCTTCGGTCCAAAATAGCAATTGGCCACTCCTCGTAGGAGCTATCCGGCTGTAGATCGATGTCCTCCACAGCAATGTGAGAATGAGCCAAATTATCTCTATGGTATTTCCTCAGCGAGGAAATATGGAACACGTCGTGAATCCGATGCAAATGCTCCGGTAACCCGAGTCTATACGCAACCGGTCCGATCCGCTCAATAATAGGAAACGGCCCCACATACCTCGGTGCCAATTTCCCCTTCTTCCCGAATCGCACAATCCCCTTCATCGGAGAAACCCTGAGCAAAACCTGGTCCCCCACTTGGAACTCTCTGAAAAATCTCTTCGCATCAGCATAACTCTTCTACCTGTCTTGAGCTACCCGAATGCGACTCCGAATCAACTCAATCCTTGCCGAAGTATCCTGAATCACTTCCGGCCCAAGTAGTTTGTTGTCCCCCACTTCTAACCAACATGCTGGGGAACGACAAGGCCTACCGTACAATGCCTCAAACGGAGCCATGCCAATCGTGAACTGATAGGAGTTGTTGTAAGCAAACTCCACCAGTGGAAGGTACTGCTCCCATCCACCCCCGAAGTCAATAATTCACATGCGTAGCATGTCCTCCAACATCTGATTGGTGCGCTCTGTCTGCCCATCATTCTGTGGATGATAATCCGTACTCAACCGCAATTCCGTGCCCATTGCCTCCTGGAAACTCTCCCAAAATCTCGAAACAAATATCTTGTCTCTGTCAGACACGATATTTAGGGGCACACCGTGAAGTCTCACAATCTCTGAAATGAAGAGCTGGGCATACTGTCCCGTAGTGTAATCAGTCCTTACGGGTAAGAAGTGAGCGACCTTGCACAACCTGTCCACAATTACCCAAACGGAGTCGTGACCCCTCTGCGACGTAGGCAACCCCGTGATAAAGTCGATGGATATGCTCTCCCACATCCAGACCGGGACCTCCAATGGCTGTAGTAATACTGCTGGTCTCTGATGATCCACCTTTACAAGCTGACAAGTGGCGCATTTCGAGACAAACTCAGCGTTATCTCTCTTCATACCACTCCACCAATACTGTCGTCTCATGTCTTGGTACATTTTGTCCCCTCTGGGATGTACCGCGAACCGTGAGCCGTGCGACTCTGCCATCACATCGTGTCGCAATTCTTCCCCTTCCGGAACTACCAATCTCCCATTGAAGCGAAATCCCCCGTCTGAGCTAACGGTATAGGACTCGGCTCCCTCTGCAAGTAATCAAACTATCTGCTCCTGACAGAACGAGTCATTAGCCTGAGCCCATACTATTTTCGTGACAATCTGCGGTGTAACGGTCATCACAGACATGAAATATCGGGCCACTGCATCCTGGTGTCCCAATTCCTTCCACTTAGCTTTCCACACCTCTGCCACCTCATCTGCTGGCCTACGGCTCAACGCGTCTGCTACCACGTTAGCCTTACCCGGGTGGTACTGGATGTCGAACTGGTAGTCCTTCACAAATTCAATCCACCTACGCTGCCGCATATTCAATTCCTTCTGCGTGAACAGATACTGTAGTGACTTGTGGTCCGTGAACAGCTGAAACTTCTCCCCCAAAAGATAGTGCCTCCAAATCCGTAAGGCAAATACCACTGCTGCCAACTCCAAATCATGCGTGGGGTAATTCTTCTCATGAGGCTTAAGCTTACGGGAAGCATAAGCTATGGCCTGTCTCTCCTGCTGCAATACACCTCCCAGTCAATGCAAAGATGCATCGGTGTAAACCAAATACTCAACTCCCGGTCTCGGCAATGCTAACACAGGTGCTGAGGTCAATTTGTCCTTCAATTCATCGAATGCCAACTGACAGGCATCACTCCAGATGTAGGGCACACCCTTACGAGTCAGATGTGTCAAAGGACCTGCTATCTCCGAGAAACCCCGAATAAACCTCCTGTAGTATCCTGCTAGACCCAAGAAACTATGAATCTCAGTCGGTGTCGTGGGCTGTCCCCACTCCCTCACCGCTGACACCTTCCCCGGATCAACAGATATTCCCTGGTCGGAAATGATATGCCCCAAAAATTGGACTTCCTTCAGCCAAAACCCGCACTTCTCATATTTTGCATACAACTCGTTCTGACGGAGTGTCTGTAAAACCTGCCTCAAATGCTCGGCGTGCTCCTCCTCTGTCTGAGAGTAAACCAGAATATCATCAATGAAGACAATGACAAACTGGTCTAGGAAATCCCTGAACACCCTGTTCATCAAGTCCATAAACACTGCTGGAGCGTTGGTCAAGCCGAAAGGCATAACTTGAAACTCGTAAGAACCATATCTTGACAAGAACGCGGTCTTCGAGACATCCTCCTCCCTGATACGCAACTGATGGTATCCCGACCTCAAGTCAATCTTCGAGAAGAAAGAAGCTCCTCTCAACTGGTCGAATAAGTCATCGATTCGAGGCAACGGATACTTATTCCGTATCGTGACCTTATTCAACTCTCGGTATTCTACACACAATCTCAGTGAACCGTCTTTCTTCTTCACAAACAAAAGTGGAGCGCCCCAAGGTGAGGTACTCCTGCGAATAAGGCCCTGACCTAACAGCTGCTCTATCTGATCCCGTAACTCTCGCATCTCAGCTGGAACCATACGGTACGGTGCACGTGCTATAGGTCTCGTACCCGGTAGCAAATCTATGACGAAGTCTATATCTCGACTGGGTGGTAAGCCTGGTATCTCCTGAAACACATCCGAAAACTCCCTGACAACCGGGATCGAATCTAAAGGAATCCCAACCTCCTTAGAGGTATCCTCCTCTATGTAATACAGATGAGCGGTCGATCCTCCCTCTGGGCGAGGCATCGCCACTATAAACATCTCTTGCCCCGGAATGGCAAAAATAATGCTCCCGCTGAAGCAATCGATCATGGCCCTATATGCTACGAGCCAATCCATACCGATGATCACATCGTGAACATGCATGTCTAACACTAACATGTCTGCAGGCAATACCAAACCACCAATCTCTACCCCCACTCCCCGGCATATAAAGAAAATAAGTGACCCACTCCCTAATGGTGAGTCGACACACATCACTGTGCTCTCTGCCGTAGCTAACAATCCTAAAGCTTTCGCGAAGTGTGTAGCTATAAAACAGTGTGTAGCACTCGTATTAAATAACACCCGACCCATAGTGCCATGGATAGGAAACGTACCCTCGATCGCGGGCGTTGCCTGTGGAACTGCAGCTTGGTGAACGTTGTAGACACGTCCATACTGTAGCTACCCCTGCTGAACTGGGACTGCTGGAATGGGTGGTAATGCTGCCATCTGTGGCGGTGCGGGAAGAGCGGCGGGAAACATAGGTCTCTGCGGCTCCTGGCGAGCACCCTGCTGCTGCTGCTGTGGGGCCCTACCCCTATCAGGACAATCCTGCTTCTTATGGCCAGTCTTGCCACAAACAAAGCACTTCCCCAGAAAGTTCCCTCCCCTCTGCCCCTGCTGTCCCCGGCCCTGGTGGCCGTTACCATTCCTCCCTTGGCCCTGCTGGCCCTGATGAAACTGCTGCCCATTCTGCCCCTGCTGGCCCTGATGGCCGTTTGGACCCTGATGGCCCTGACGGAAACCTCCCTGTCCCTGCCTGTAGTTGACTGACCGGAACCTCTTATTATCTCCCTACTGGGAGCCCTGCTCATTCTGTCTCTTCCCCTGACCAGATTGTGCCCCGCTGACACCATGTCCTCCAGTCCTGCCCTGATGGCTAGACTCTCCCGACCTTTTGCCCTCGGCCATATGAAAACAGTCGTCCTGGCAGTGTAACAATGCAGCGTTAACCACATCAGAATAAGTGGCCAACGATAGGTTCCCTAGCAGATGCTGACGGATCCTCCAATTCAACCCATGGGTGAACTTCTCAATCTTCTTCTTCTCTGTTGGTATCTCGTCTGGAACGATGTTCAACAGATTTGTGAACTCGGCCTCATACTCGGCCACTGTCTTGCCTTCCTGCTTCAAACTCATCAGCTTCCTCCTCATCTCTGTATGAACAGCTGACGGAAAGTACTTGCGGTCGAACCGCACCGAGAACTCCTGAATCGTGAGAGTATCCCTCTCCTCCGCGGTGGTAATAGACTCCCACCACTGCAGTGCAGATCCAACTAGCTTGAAAGTAGCTAGCACCTGTTTCTGAACATCAGTGCACTCATGCATCCTCAAATGCCTCTGTATGTCCTTCCTCCATTGGCTCGAGACTACCACATCTGAGTTTCCTGCAAACTCTGGCGGATGCGCTTTCTGAAAAGCGTCACGTACACGCTCCCAAGCAGATGGGAATGCATTAACCTGTACTGGCGCGGCAACCGGCGCCTGAGGCGGTGCCTGCTGAATCACGGCAATCGCGGCATTTACCGCTTGGGCTACTATAGCAGCAACCTCAACGGCGTTCATCATGCCCTGAACTAGAGCGGGCTGGGGTTCGGGCATTGCATCCCTGGGAACTCGTCGTGCACGTCATGGAGGCATCTGAAAGAAGAACAAATTTTATAAGTTCACGGTTATAAACTTAATAAAGCTGAAGAACGAAGCATACACAAAAAGAGTACAACAGTCCTAAAATATAGGGCTCTATATCAAAGAAACATAGCGGAAACATAATAGCCGTACAGATCCTAAAGGACTCTAGAACCTGATGCTCTGATACCACCTGTGACACCCCGACTAATTAAATACCGGGTAGCTACTCCTTTATTAAATTAATTCAAAATGCCAAGTTGGCTCAGTTAATAGCATCACTGTCGAAAACATTTTATTTTTACTAACCACCTAGTATTTAAAAGTAAGTGCCAAATTTTATTTAGTCTGATTAACATGCAACAAGTGTAATGAAGAAATAAATAACACCATACACCATACTGAAGTAAAACAAGTAACCATCACAATAGAGTAAATAAAGTCTGGAGGAAAACTCCTCACTACAATCCCATACTGAAATAAATAACTGAAACTGAAATAATACATACTAAAGTCTGAAAACTGAAATGTAAAAGATGTCTCTAAATAGAAATGGGCAACAAGCCCTACAACTGATAGATAGTGACTCTGGAATCCAAAAGATAGAAGAGTCTACATGCAAATCCCTGTAGCTTCAACAAACAGCTACATCTCGTCACCTGAATGAGAATCCTATGCTTGGTGTCCCTGTGGCTGGGCACCTAAAATGGTTTTACAAGAAAAAGATTTGAAAAGCAAACGGGTCAGAGCCCGAATGTGGAGTTATATTTTAAAAACCTTCAAGTGCTTTAAGAACATTTAAAACATTAAATGCAAAGTACATGTTAGGACGTACACTCACATTATATTCTCACCTCTCGTCTAACTGTGCACTCCTAACGTAAGTACCCATCTACTACAATATAACCCACTAGCTAAGTGACATCATAACGAGCTAGACTGTAATAGTTCCTACCTTTATTACCCGGTTCTATTAACATATAACGCTCGTAATTAGATAGGGGTTTAATGTAAACTAAGATGTTCAATATGCAATATATTTCTCTATCAGATAACTCATTATTTTTATCGAAACAATACCGTAATTATATTCACATCAATAACATGGAGGTTCTCATTAATTAAGTGTATATTATTCACATCATAAATATACAATACGAGCACCCCAAGAACTAAGCTGCGGTGCACACATACTCTTCTATCCATCCCGGTACATCACGTACATAAGGATCACATATTCCGAATCTCTCAGGAATAGTTCAGATAACACAAATCACAAATAGTGGAGGCGAACACAGTCACCATCACATGGGTCACGCACATACCTACGCTCCCATGATCAGCAGACTTATTAATATCACAATAAGTCCTTCTATGACCTATGTTCATCAAGGTACTAGTCTATATCCCCCCCCTAGGCACACAAGGATTAGAGGGTCCTAAGCGAGCGCAACCTCCCGTGATAGCAAGTATGGTAGGTATGTCATACACACAATCCATATACTAATACTAAGTAAACATACATCTTAGTAATACCGTATTTTAATCGTAGTACATATTCTCATACTAACTATAATTATCACAATTTATACTATTCCGGTTTGTAATTGTACGCGCCATAATTATCTCACGTCGTAGTAGACACTCACGTCTCAACCCAAACCGACCAGGTAATACAACCCTCGTATGTAAATTCCTTCTCATAAATACCCAAATGTTCCAATTCTATCATTACTACATCTACGGAATGATATCTATATCCTCGAATAAGTTTACGGAACTCCAAATATCAAAACAGTCCAAAAAGGACCAAACTCTCAACTCGTTAGAAGTCTCGTTCGAACGAGACTATTCGAACGAGATTCCTCTACCAACTCGTTAGAAGTCTCGTTCGAACGAGGCTGTTCGAACGAGGTCCCAGTTCGTTCGAACGAACTGTACCTTCTAACGATATCTCGTTCGAACGAGATATCGAACGAAATCCATTCTCATTAGCAGCGACTGGTCAACTCGTTAGAAGCTCGTTCGAACGAGTTCGTTCGAACGATCTGGGTAGGGGCTTCTAACGAGATGCCAGATTCGGCCCAAATTTTTCCCCAAATCGTTTTTCATCCATTTTAACACCTCAAATCTTCTAAACTAAGTCCCAACAATCGTTTAAATGTCTATAATCAATACTAAACATATATAGTCACATCCTAACATGTTTTTAAGGGATCAATCCATCCTAACATCAATTAAATTTACAACTTTCTACACTTTTTCCAAATATCTCAAGAACATGAACCCTAACTACATATCATCATCAAATCCCAGAATTTAATTCGTTTTTCTTTCACCCAATCATGTATTAACATCAAATTAATCATCTCCAAACTATTCTACATGCAATTTATCCTCAATATTCAGAACCTAAGTCCAATTAATCATGGGTTTTCATTCATCTTCCAATAACAATTATAAATCTTAAATTTTCTAACATGGAAAGAACATTTGATGGAGTTAAACCTAATTAAACCACTTGCCTTGTTTTTTTCCGGATTTGGTGTTGATTTGGTGAAGAATCTCTGCAGAATTTTCTCTCTTTCTTTCCTTCTCCAATCTCCTTCTCCAATGGTGGCTTAAGGTGGCTAGGGTTTTGATTTGGGAACTTAGAAAACCTAAATGATAACCTACGTAGCTTTCTAGGTTAATATGGTTTGGTTAATGGGCTTAATGGGTTAAATCCACATCAGATTTACATCTCTAATTTTCGTCACTTTTAATTCCTAAAAATGTAAAATTACCAAAATACCCTTTAAGTTGCCGGTATGGCCTAAAAATACCCCGGGACCCAAACTATACCCCCGACTAGTGTTTTCTGACTATCTCGACCCTTCCGGACGCGTTGGCGCACTCAAAACGACCATACGGATTATATATTTTAAATTCACTTTCATAATCAAAATATTATACCGTGACGCGGCGGTCCCACGCGTCTCAACAAAATTTCTAAAATGTCGTATATAAATCTCACGACAAATTTTATAATACCAAATACATATATAATCATATATGAACATAATCAAATACCAATTCGCATCACATTAGTATTTATAACCCGGATTAATTTTCAATTAATACGCATTTAATTAATTAATCCCAAAAATAAATATAGTCAAAAGTATGGGGTATTACAGGAATGACGTTGATATTAGGAAAATTCAAATAAATGCTAAAGCTATGAATATTTTGCATTGTGCACTTGATGTAAATGAGTACAATAGAATTTGTTGTTGTGAATATGCTAAAGAAATTTGGGACAGACTAGAAGTCACATATGAAGGAACTAGTCAAGTTAAAGAAGATAAGATTAGTATGCTTGTTCATAGTTATGAGTTATTTAAGATGATATCTGATGAATCTATTTCTGATATGTTCACTAGGTTCACTAATATTATTAATGGCCTTAAATCTCTTGGAAAAACTTATACTAACAATGAGATGGTGAGCAAAATTCTCAAGTCATTACCGGCGAATTGGATGACCAAAAAGTTAGCTATCAAGGAAGCAATTAGAGAAAGACATATCTCTCTTGATGAGTTATTGGGTTCCTTAATTACTCATGAGATGGAACTTAAGGAATTTGTTGAAGATGAGAAACCAAAAGAAAACAAAATTATTGCTTTCAAATCTTCAAGCAAAAATGTAGAAAGTGACGATGATGATGATGATAATATTTCCCTATTGGCTAAAAATTTCAAAAAATATCTCAATTCTAAAAAGAAAGCCAAGGATAGGAGAAAGAAACATTTTTCAAAAGAGTTCAATGATGATCATCAATCCAAATCTGAACCAAGATGCTATCATTGTGATGAAGTTGGACACATTAAGCCTAATTGTCCAAAATATAAGAAAGGGAAGAAGGCATTGAAAGTTACAACATGGAGTGACTCCGACACAAGCTCTTCCGATGAAGATTCAAATGAAAATGAAGTTGCTCATCTATGTTACATGGCTATGGAAAATGGGGTACATTCTAACCCTAACTCTAGTGATAGTGATAATGATGAAGTTGATGATTATGAAGTTTTACAAAATGTTTTTGATGAATTATGTGAAAATTTTGAAGAACTTAAAAATAAATATATTAAACTTAAGAAGTCTCATTCATTAGTTTCAACTAAATATGATTATATGTCAAATGATTTTGATGAGTTGAAATTAGAAAATGAAGCTTTGAAAAATGAAATTAAATCTCTCAAAAAGGAAAAATCTGTTATTGTCACTACTCCTCTTGAAATTGAAAATATTGAGTTAAAAAGGGAGATTGAATATCTAAAGAAATCATTAGATACTTTTACAAAAGGAAATGAATATTTTCATAAAATTGTTGAGTCACAAAGGATTTGATTTAATAATAATGGTATTGGATATGATGAAGGAAATGAGAAAAAGACTTATTCCAATTTATTGAAATTTGATGCCTCATCTAGTCTACCTAATTATTTATGCTCTTTTTGTGGTAGACACACACATTTTTCAGATTTGTGTCCATATAAATTTAGAAAAAGAAAATTTGCATGGATTCCAAAAGGAACCAAGATGTATACTAACCCCTATGGACCTAACACATTTTGGGTACCAAAAGAGAAAATTTTCAAAGTTGTGTAGGTTGCATTTTGGAGATGGAATGTGGATTTTCAAGGCATATGATTTGGTCATATTACAAATTTGAAGTATCATTGCCTAATGTTGGAAATGCCACACTTGGTAGAAGTTTCATGAATATATCTTTGGTATTGGTAAGGTGATAAGATACACCTTTCTTGAAATTAATATCATATGTTTATAAATGATTCATTTCATAATTGATATATTTCCATGCATAAGAATATTTGTTATAACACATGTGCGTGTTGATTGATTTCACATATAGATTTGTATATTTATTATGATTCTTTGTTATATCTCACGCATTTGATTTTGATGATTACTTTATAAGAAAATTCATAACAATTCTTATATATTTTTTTGTGAATAATAATATTGGATAAATTCATGATTTTATTGAATATAAATCTGAAACGAAAATGTCATTTGAGTACATTCTAGTATATTAGTTTTATAAGCAACATGTTAATATTTGTAACATTCACTTGTTGATTTTGATGATATGATCATATTAATCTCTATGAGTTAGTTTTATTGCATTCTACATGATTAATGTCATTGTTCGAATATTTGTAACATTCACGATGAATATTTTTTGGAAGATAGTAACATTTGTGTTATGTATGTTTAAATTGAGAAATAACATGATCAACAATTGGTACCATTTGTGAGAGTTTTCAAAAATGATTTTATGAAGTCAATTTTTTTTAATAATATTTTATCTCATAGATGCACCAAATTTGTTATATGCATATATGCCTTCATTGGTATCCCTTAGGGGGTGATAAATGTTTATTGGAAATTATTCATGAAAAATGCTTGATAATTTTTTTTGTGCAATATGATTGAATAATTCGAGAATTTAAGCTCGTATCTTGAAAACGGCAAAGCTTGAGCAAAATGCTATATATTTTTTTGCTATTTCTAACTCATGTTATGTGTTTATTCCAAATTATTTTAAAACATCGAGTTATGAAATGCTTCAAGGTGTGTGCTTAAAAGTTTATTCTATCATGAGGATTTACATATCAATTGATATGCGCCTATTGAAAATTTATGTTGCAATTTTTTTTGAGAATTAATTTATGCACATTGATATATCTCTCATAATTACACTATTTGAGAACATTGAGTTGTGATTCCTATTTATGCGTAAAAAGTTGTTCCGAGAAATCATTGTGTGCAACGCACGGTTTGTGTGACTACAACAATTGGTATAAAATAACTATTGGTATTATTTATCATTGATGCATTTTGAAAAGTTGATCATTTATATTTTATTATTTATTTTGCTGACTTGTGCATTATTTAATAACATTATTGTCGATTTATAAATTCAAATACATGCTATGAATATTTATGATGAATCTATTCTGACACATGTGCGTATTGAAAATTTCATGCCCTTTGCGATTTATGGTTATATCCCATGCATGAATTATTTTTGATAGGGGGAGCTTCGCATCTTACCCATGACACTGAATTTATAAGAAATATCTTTTTGATAATGTCAAAGGGGGAGAAATATTTATGATTCACTATTTGTGCTTAATATTTCATTTTATGGATCATTGTGAAATCGTTTGTCATCATCAAAAAGAGGGATATTGTTAACAAAAATGTATTTTATCCCTAATTAAACTAGTTTAATTAATATACATTTTAGTTTAACTTAATATATTGATTTTGATGATTCCAAACACTTTTTTTTTAAGTTATTCTATATATATTCATTATTGTATAATCTTGTCTCGACTCTACTCAACGACATATTCGAGTAATGGTATTCACGTATGTTGCACGTTTGCACTTGACACATTAGACACACATGCATACACCTTGATACATAATTTATATGGTGTGACTAATTAATTATGGGCCAAAACATTTTCAAAAAGAATTTTTTTTTTGCTTTATAAAACTCATGTATCTTTGTTTACAAAAAAAAATATAAATGTCTTAGTCTAAATTTTCGGAATTATTTTCTTTACTGAATAGAACCGTTGAAACAATATTTTTAGCCGTTTGATTCGTACAATATAATATATATATATATATATATATATATATATATATATAAATCTGTGCCTTATCTATTTTTATTTATATTTTTTTTAAACATTTATATTAGTTCCGAAATATTTTCTTTAATACCTGTTCAAGTTTTTACTCAAAAATTATGTTCGATTTTTTATACATTTTTTTCTCGTCCTTAATTATCTTAATATCTGCTCGATGTAATTTTTTTTACCAAAACTCTTTCCATGTTTGAAAGTTTTCTCGGTTGCCGCATACTGACTTGGTCAGCTCTCCTCTCTTCTTTTCTGTACGAAATGATAGTACCTTATATATATATATATATATATATATATATATAATAAGTCCTTAACTTTCTTTTACAAGAGTTGATGTCTTGACTAGATGTAAGGCATGGGCCTTGCCCTGTCATTCGTGTGAATTGATTCTAGCCACACAAACCTTTGCTAGACTTGAAGCTATGCCATCATTGATAGTTGAATTGATTGATCTTTGGAAATTGTTTCTTTGATACATATATCCGTTCGAAACTGTTTTAATATCTGTCCGTTTTTTTTAGTCCGAATTTCTGATTTATATATCTGTTCAAAATTTCTGATTTAAATATCTGTCCGAATTTCTAATTTATATATCTGTCCGAATTTCTGATTTATATATCTGTCCGAATTTCTGTTTTAATATCTGTCCGAATTTTTTTATCCATCCGAAATTATCTTTATATATATTTGTCAGAAATTTATTTTCATATCTGTTCTGAAACTTTTTATATCTGTGTGGGAAATATTTTTTAGTACTTATACTTCTGTGTCCCATTTTCTCTCTTGATAGAAAAATGTACTTTAATCTATATATCCTTTACACATTAGATATTTCTATCTGCATGTGGACTAATATTTTTGCAGATCCAAATATACACAAATGAGGATATTGAGTGATATATCTTTTAGTCTCCACATTTTCAGATGTCTTTTTCCATGCTACAACAGCTATATTTTTATGGAGAAAATAAAGGTGAAAGATCTGCATATCAGATTTGGAAATGATTTTGAAGCTACACCATCTCAGAATATCAGGAGCATTTAATGCTCAAAATGCATGTGTCTAACAGCTAGTTTTTGAAAGACACATTTAAAGCTGTATAGAGCTGCATTGAAGAGCAGCAGACTTGAATGAGAATATGAGAAAGACTTGAAATATTATTGAGAGCATTTATTTTACTACTCAGCTACACATTCAAGAGAGCAATTAATTTTATCATTTGCTCAATCATTGAAGAAGAAGACTTGTGCCTACTTCAACATCATTTATTGAAGTCTGATTCAAGAAGGAGAAACTCAGATTACAAATTGTATTTTAAGGAGTTTCAGTATTTTATTTTGTACTACAAAAAAATTCAGATTTATTGTGAAGCTTTGTTGAAGCTTGGGTTTGTACCGGTGATTGGTTCCTACCCGCAAGTGGTCCACGGGGTTTGAAGCTCGGAGTTAGCTTGCAAACAGTTGTACGCGGTGGTTTGATCCTACCCGCAAGTGGATCAGGTTTAGTGAAGCGCAAAGGAGACAGGGGCTCTAGGCGCGTGGACGTAGGCCGAGATTTGGCCGAACCACGTTAAATTTCGGTGTCATTTATTTTCCGCACCTTTATTTATTTATTTGCACATGCATGCTTGAGTTAATATTTTCAGCACACTATCTTGCAAATAAATTAATTCCAAAATTTGACTAAATTTATTTTAAGGTTAAAATAATTATTTTTGAATTAAATAATTAATTTCAGAATATCACTTAATATTAAATACGAAAATTAATTTAATATTCCTAGAGTGTTAATATCTGCATTTCTAGTTGTTTAAATTAGTTGGTTACATTTATTTGATATTGTTGGATTTATTCTTTATAGTTTTATTAATCTGAAATTTCTCAAAGTGTTTTAAAATTAATATATTTCTAAAATCTTAATTTGACTTAAAGTTTGTAAAAACTCAATTCACCCCCCCCCCCTCTTGAGTATAATCTGGGCAACACCGAGAATTTAATAAGTTTTTTTAATATTATTCAAACCTTTTAATTATTTTTCCAGAAATTCGAAATGGACTTTTCTATTATTGCCGTTTTTTTAAATATCAATATTTTCTAGGCTTTTTAAATGTGTTTTTTTTTTACATTTCTAAAATAATTTTGTTATAAGCTCCACATTTTAAAATTTTGTTTGTTTTAATTTCCAAGAATATTAAATGTTTTTTAAATAAGTTTAGGATTATGTCAATATTCTTCAAATATTTTTTGGTAATTTTTATATTTCTAAAACTTTTATATTGGATTGGACAGAAATACTCTCATATGAACAACACATGAATAATATTCTGTCATAAAAAACTAACCGTAGTAGTGTTAGGGGTTACTTAAACCCATTTTAAAAATTAAGGGGGTGAAATTGAAAAACTGAAAATTCAGACGATAAATTAAAAATAAGGATAAAGTTCATGCAAAAAAGTGTAAATAACTCAAAAAGAGAAATATCCATTACACATTTTGAGAACCCAAATTTGATTCAATCGTACTTCAAAATTAATAGATATTATTATTGGTGAAGTTATTTTTTTCGTTTTTATTTTGTCGGATTGAACCCTCGAGCACGATGAATGGCCAATTTCACTATGATCACACGCACTAGTCCTTGAAGCATTTTTCTATCTATGACCATAAGTAAAGTTTTATCAAATAAGTCCTAAATTAGGAAAATAATTGAACTACATAATCTTAAGATCCTATAACGAAAATTCTTCTGAGTGGAAACACAAAAGGGGGTAATCATTTTCGTAAAAAGAAAATTGAGACCACAAGTGTCAGTTCTGTTCAATACAAATTCCAAAGAATGTTAATTTGATATTTTAACCAAGATGCAGATATGGAACTTAAAAAATGGATCAATTATTATATAGCCCCCCCAAAAAAATTATATTTTATAAAAATAATATTTATTTTTAGTTTACCCATTTAGTCCTTCAAACACTCATTTGTCTAATATTATCTTATTTTTAAAGGTACGTGCTATCGGCACTCCCTTATTTTGACTGTTTTCATGGTGATAAACTTTTTAAAACAAAATAAAAGATTTGAACTAATCATATATTAATATATGTTTCAGGAACTAAATGAATTAAAACAATAAAAAAAAGTTGGGTAACCGATACAAAATTAACTACAAAGAAACTAGAACTGATTGGTATTAGAAAGAAAGTAATTTTCACACCACAGACTCTGTTGGTACAATTTGTATATTGTGACTAAAAATCAAACCAAAGAGTTTTATAGAGAACTCAAAAAATAAAATCATAATTTAATTTTAGTCTACTACTCAAAATTAAATTGTTACCTCATATGATTATTGCAAATATGAACCTCATGCGTTAAATCCAAATAAATACTGCACAAAAAAAATAAACAATATTACCTCAATTGTTACTAAATTTCGTCGTAAACGATTCTTGGGTTGAGTCGCGGACTGGGTGGCTCTCTTTAAGACGTTTTGCGGATCTACCCTCTTTGTGCAGGTAGTCTACAGTCACGTCGTCCCCAGGATAAAACAAGACCAGAATCACATCTCTGTCTCATATAACCATGCATTGTAGTTATGTGGAATACTAACACCCAGTCCAAATAAATTGCTCAATATCCGAAAATATTTTGGAGAATAACACTTGTTTTGCAAATAAAATTTTGACAACTTTTATAGCGAGAGAAAGAGATTTTTTTTTTTCTTGTCAAACTAGGATCTCAAAAAACATGCTTGTGAAACCAAGATCTAAAAAATATACTTCTCAAAACAAGCTCTCAAAAAATCTGCTACTCACTTGTCGGAAGTGGGTCGTATAAATGTGGGTTAAAGTGGGTAGACTAGTGGGAGAAAAGGGGGGCTTAGTGAGTAATTTATAGAGATAGTGGTTGAGGAAACCATGGAGAATATTGGATTAGTTATTGACTTTGTCCCCCACTTATTAAAAAAAAAATCATTATTAACTGCTTTAATTTTTTTTGAAACTGCTTTTATTGTTGAAACTATTTTTTTTGTTAAAAACTATTTTTGTTTTGTAAAAAATAGTTTCTTTTGTTAAAATTATTTTTCTTCTTATAATACTCTTTTATTTTGTAAAAACTGATTTTAAACGGTTATTTTTATTACAAATTGTTTTTCTTTGAAATTTTTTTAATTAAAATTATTTATTTTGATAGATCAAATAATTCTATCAAATATTTAAAATCATGATTTTTCATCTGAAAAATAAATGATATCGAATAACTCGACTTAAAAATTATGAAATATACCATGAAACCATAAAATTTATCATCCACACCACACCCTAGTAGTAATAACTAACTATTCAAAAATTCATAATAGATTCAGGGAACGGAACCACTTGCATCATATTGGTTATTAAAAAAAGGAAAACATGGTACAATTTGGGCTATAGTAGAACAAATCCAGTACAATGAACAAAGTCCAAATGGGTGGATAGGCATAGGCAGTACTCCATAGGGCTAAACGGATATTCGAAAATTCGCATCGTCCGATATTCGAATCCGAATTTGCGAATATTTATCCAAAGAAATGGAAACGGATATGAATATATATACTCTATAAAAATATCCGAGAAAGAGGAGACGGATATGAATAGTACTAGTATCCGCACGGATAATTCGTATCCGATGCGGAGTATCCATTTTACAGGATATTCGTATCCGTCAAACATATGTTTAAAATTTTACTAATAATATTGGTATTAGTATTACTAATAAAGTAATATTAAAAAAACCCTTAATCATTTATTCCCTAAAACAAAACAAACACATACTCCACTCAAAACAAAAACCCCCTAAAGTTATTATTTTATTGGGTATATTATAAAATGCCATGTATTATTGTTTTATTGGGTATATTATCATGGAGTTAAATTAAAGTTACAATACACTCTATCACACATAACATACACCCACTAAAGAACATATACTCCACTCAGAACAAAAAAATAATAATTTCATTTCATTTCTCTTTCGTACAAAATAAGAGAAAAGAAGCCATCATTTACTCCATAAAAAACCATTATTTCGCCACCTCCCCCTCCGCGGCATCAGGGCACAGCTGCTCATCAACCCCGCCACCGCTTCTCATGAACCCCTCGGTTGCGCATCATCGCCGCCGCTGCGAATCCCCTCCTCCTACACCATAAAGTTAGAAACAACAGGTACATACAAAATAAAAATACAAATATATGACTGAAGTGAAGAGATGGTTTTGATTGCGATGAGAACTGAAGTTAACAACAGGCATATTAAATACAAAATAAAAATGTATACCTACTAAAATAAAAATATCAGTATATTTTGAAGATTAAAAGGTCCATGATGTTATCATTATCAATAAATTTGATTTAATCTAAAAGGTGCATATTTATATCTACTATTACAGAATGCTACTATTATTTGTTTTTTGGATGGATTTAATCTTATATGGTTGTAAAGTATGTATGGCTTTAAGCCATATTATCATTATGGAATGCTACTATTATTATGCAAGACATAACTGTTGATGTTAGGAGATAGTAATTTTGTTATATATTTATTTGGATTGGATTGAATTTCATTAGATTGGATAATTTAATAGTTATTTTTACGACGGCTAAATAATGTAAATGGATATGGATATTATCCGAATTCGAGGTATCTGAGCGGGTATGGATATGGATAGTTGTTTTAACTATCCTAGAAGATACGGATACGGATACAGATAGTGCATTCAGATAGCGGATAAGGATGGATAAAACATGGTATCTGATTCGTATCCGTCCGTTTACCACCCCTAGTACTCCACAATACAATTGGACGTAATGTATGAGTGGCATATATATGTTAAACCACCATGGAAGGAAAACCACAATAGAAAATAGATGAAAAAATCAAATATCTTACAAACGTCATTGAGTGCAGTGTTGATGAGTTATTTCTTACATTCATTAGCTTCAATGTGGTTCCATCAACGCTTCACTCAATCATGTTTTTAGTTATTTGAAACACTATCAATATGACAACCCTAGGAAAATGGAGGATCAAATTGATTTATCACATCTTTCAATTTAATTTTTATTTTGTTTATTTCTTTACTTCTCTGTTCCCTTAGTTTCTTCATTTTTCCATCTCTATTAAATTAAGGGGCATATAACAAATAGTTTCTCGAATATTTTTTAATATACATTTAGTTCAAGCCTTTTTCTTTTGTTTAAAAAAACTTCTCACCACATAAAAACACTCAAAAAATGAGCTCCAATGAGGGTCGTCGGACCTCCCGGAGATCTGATAGTGAGGGTGTGGTGGGAGAGGTGGGGCGAGAATGTCGTAAGCGCGAACCTTTAAAAATAATAGAATATTGGTTAAATGGGTGTCCAACTGAAGTTTTGGAACAAAATAAAAATACTAAGACTAAATTTGTATTAAAAATTATTTAAGGAACTTTTTTGATAATTGATCCTTAAATCAAATGACTATGTGTCACTATTACACTATCGTGTACAACATTTATTACATCATTTGGATACAGATTTGATGGATATTTTTTTGGACTCATATAATCAAACACTTCATTGTTTGTAAGTTATTTTACTTACACATAAAATTGTTATGTTTATTTCAATCACACTAGATCCGTCTTATTTTTTCTTTTTTGTTATGCTGTAGGGTATCCTCGACCAACTTTCAGTCACCGAGGCTAAGTCTAAGTCTTATCTCTTATCTGGGCAAAATGATGTAATTCATGTTAGGACTAGGAGATTCATGGTGCCACACCTAACATAAGTCCACCACCTCTGAAGCCGAACTGGCCCTCCCAACATAAATGTAGTCTTGGGATGGTAAATTAGACTCGAAAAAAGGGCTTTGCAAAATTTCAAGCTTGATTTTTTTTATGGGTTTCGTGGGTAGGCATGGTTAAGCCCGCACAGGCCCGGACCGATGGCTAATAATAATCATATGTTTATTTACATAACATACTGTGCTATTATCCTTTACATTTTTAAGTTATATTTTTTATACAAGAAATAATATAATAGACTACAACAGTTGGGGTAAGGTTTTATATTTAATGTGCTCTTATATTTTTTTTATATAATTTACACAATCTTAACAAATATAAAGTTGAGTTAAACAATAAATAATAATAATAATAATAATAATAATAATAATAATAATAATAATAATAATAATAATAATAATAATAATAATAATAATAATAATAATAATAATAATAATAATAATAATAATAATAAGTCCGTTTACGGGTCTGGTTAGCAGATCTAGGAATTAACTGTTTAGACCGGTGAGTTTAAAATAGATTAACCAGGCCTAATTCGGTTCTGGACAGCCATAATGATCCTTATTATATAGATAAAAATTGTTGGGGTCGTCTAAGCTCGACCCATTTCCACCCCAAGACACTACCTTTATCCATGGCTTGGTTGTCAACTAGGATCAACTCCACGGTAAAGAAGTCCAAATGTGAGCCAAGGATTCCAAACGAGAGAAAGGACACCTCTCTCACAATTCAATAACTTGCACCATATTTTTTTTATTTCTAACGAGTACCTCCTTGTCTATTTTTTGATATTTTTTTTCTTAATTTTTAGGGTAACTGAAGAAAGAGTGTTTGTCAATATTTTATATGGTGACAGGCCTTTTTGGAATAGAAAAAAAAGGTTTAGACTAAATATTAATTAAAAAAATTTCAATGAACTTTTCGTCGAATGACTCATTTAAAAAAGATGAAAACTAATTGCCCAAATTATTTGGATTTTTTAAATACAACTTAACCATTCATCTACCTGTCTCTCTCTCTCTCTCTCTCTCTCTTTCGTAGTAGTAGTAGTAGTAGCACTACACCAAAACTGTCGACTTGTCACAGTCATTGATCATGACAAGTCTAACTTGTTATCGTTAATATCCGTGACAAGTATGGGGGTGGTAACTTCTGTGGTCACGAACTTGTCACGGTCTTTGACCGTGACAAGTTCATTAGACTTTCCATGGTCTTTGACAGTGACAAGTTTTTTTCACGGTCAAAGACAGTAACAAGTCAAAACAAATTATCACGGTCAAAGACCACGACAAGTTTCTTTGTCACAAACTTGTCATGATTTTTTACCGTGACAATTCTAGACATAATTTAAAAAAACTGCTAGGCAGTATGGCCAATGCCACGGCCCAGTAGTATATTTGTTCCTGTTATAACAAAATTGTACCTGTTCAAAGAGAATATATATCCAAATAAAATACAAATCATATACCAAATCAATACATTTATAATCCATATCTAAATAAAATAGAAATGCAAATATACATCATATCCAAACAAAATTGTACCAAAATCAAAAGAATATAAATACAATCCAATTTTCAAAATCAAAAGAGATGGAAATAATCTCAATCTTCAGCAGGTCGGTGGAGGAATGAAGGCCACACAACATATGAATTCACACACCCCCAAATATGTTGAACTCTGCATTGTTTATGCAACCACATAGGTGATTTATCCTTTCCCTCCACCACTTGCGTGATGCGCACTCTTGACTCAATGTCTTGGAGGGGACGCCCATGAACAGGCATACCCGGGCGGAAGTTCGGATCCCTCAACCCCCTCGCTATCGATAGGCTATAATATATGTCGAGTAGATTCGTTCTCGACCAACCAAGCATTGACATAAGCCACTAGACGGGGGTCACGATGGGAAATGGATCATCATATGGCACCGAGTCCGTGCGTATCGATGATGAAGCAATGTCGACAATGTCAGCGTCCTCGTCCTTGTACTCATCTACCACCTTCTCCCTACCCTTGCCCTTGCCCTTGGACTTGCCCAAGTGACGCTTCATGAAGGCATACATATCTAGGACTGTCGCCTCTAACCTTGTTAGCTTATTGTCATGGTAGTCCACCTTATGGTCCCACCCGTTGTTGCTCGTCTCCATGTCAATGATCCTAGACTTCCCCACCCAGGAGCTTACCCCCTAGTCCTCCCCTTACGAATTGGGTCGAGCACTTGGCTGAGTACGTTCGTAGCCAAAGATGCTTTGTTGGCATGAGACTGTAATCCATGCACTTCCTTAAGCTTTGCCTGACAACTTTCTACAGTTGTGACGGTCAATGACTATGAAAATTTGGCCTTTTTGGTGTAATGTAGTAGTAGTAGTAGTAGTAGTAGTAACAATAATAATAATAATAATAATAATAATAATAATAATAATAATAATAATAATAATAATAATAATAATAATTATTATTATTATTATTATTATTATTATTATTATTATTATTATTATTATTATTATTATTATTATTATTATTATTATTATTATTATGGGTTGCAAACCGGGTGGACAAAATGTCGCTGCCCAAGTAGGGTCTGGATTCGGAAGGGAGGACAATCCAAAGTTAAAAGATAAACCTCATGAGAAGATGATAATGAAGAGGTCTATCTAACTACCATAGATGTCGGAGGAGATTAATGCAAATCGTAAAGAGGCTTAACCAACATACGTGAGAAGTCCAACATGATTTGTCCGCCTCTATCTCTGTAAATGTAACCCTCAGCCGAGTGAAAGGGGGCATGGAACTTCCAGCTAAATTTTTTTAAAGAAATAATAAATAGAGAGAAGCGCCCCGTGGATGTAGGTAATTGCCTAACCACGTAAATCATTTCGTTGTGAGATTGTTTTATTCTTTACTTGGTTCCAATTGCTTAGATTCATTCATTGTGGTTATTGGCACTCATAATTGGTGTCGTATATGCAAAGTAATTATTTTTCAAAGAAAATGAAAGCCAGTAAGTTAAGCGATGCGTCATCCTCACAGTTCACCTGTTGCGTGCGATCAGTAAGGTGGACTTTCACTACATAAAGTGAGGTATGAGATCCACCTAGACAGAGGTAGGGAGTATCCTTTTGATAAGATCAATGAGTAGCCGAGATCAACTCAGATCTAGCGGTTAGTTGATTCTTATTAAGAACGACTCTATCAATAAGTGTGGGCAACACGCCACTAAATGGAGGAAAATGTGTGTCTCCAAAGATGAATGGAAATAATGGAGTGAGAGCTCCATGTAGATAAATACAAGCGTAGTTGTCAGATGCTAGCCCTCAAGCGAGTAAAACTCACAGGAAAGGAAGGAGTCCATACCATGAGCAAGAGCATTCAGAGTAGGAGATCTGACTGATAAGGAAAAACCAAGACGAAGAACATCGTAAACACGATATCTAAAGTCTATTATGAAGGGAGATAGATCAAAGCCCAACTAATTAAGGGGCTAGATCCACCAAAGAACTATCAAAGATGGAACTCATCACTCATATAAAGTCCCCCTTCTCAAGGAAATTGAAGATGAAGAGCCCTCGAAGAATTTCATAACCCTAAGGTTCATGATATATGATGTGAAGACCGATCCTGTAAATCACGTGTATCAGTATAGACTATCGATAAACCTGTACATTCACAATAATGACTTTATGTGTTGTATATTCATATTTAGACTAGGAGATATCGCACAAAAATAGTTTGAGAGGCTGCCGCGCAGGTCGCTCAAGAACTTCAAGTCACTCATGGAGGCCTTCATAGCTCACTTTATTACCAGATGTTCTCACCTAAAGAGAATGTATTCTCTCCTCACCATATGGAAGAAATACCAGAAGACATTGCGAGATTATGTTAAGTCCTACTAGGAAACCTTCAATGAAGTTAAATATTGCTTAGAGTAAGTTATCATAGCATCATTCAAGATGGGACTTTCCCGAAGAGAAGTGTCATAACATCATTTAAGATAAGGCTTCCCCATAACTCCATGTTGCATAATTTCCTCACCAACAAGGAGGCAGAAACCATAGATCATCTTATATCGTGGGTAAAAAAATATGTCAAGGTGGAGGATGTGGCTGCCCTCAACCAAGGTGATAACAGTTGTACGAAGGCGACCAAAGGGAACAACAAAGAGAACACCCTCAAGAAGGGGGACAAAAAGAAAAATAGGGAATCTAAAAATGAATACCAGGCTGACCTGCCCAATTTTTTTGAAGAAATCAACACTACATTTAAAGAAATAATTTACAAGATGTCGGGTAAGATAAAAGACCAAATATTCCTCGAGTGGCTAAAGAAGGTGGGAGGATACTCGAGTAAGAGAAATAGCTCAATAAGATTTGCCTATCACAAAGAGAACGATCATAAAATAGAGAACTGCAAGGCCCTCAAGTCATATCGGTGGGAGTTGGCCCAGGTGTGGAATCAAAGTGAGACCTTAAAAAATAAAGGTGACAAGGTTTCCCCCAACACCGACCAAAAATGGGGTAATGTTTTTTAGGATAAGTTGGGTTATGAGTTCGCTATTATCCACGATGGTTCAAGTCCCAAGTAAGTCCAAGATGATGCTATTCGAATGGAAATCAAGAAGGTCACTGTAGTTATGGAGGCCTTCCAAATTTACCCTATAGAAAGCCCAGTCGACAAGCATAGGAGACTAGAAGACAACAAGCATATAGTCTTCACATAAGATAATTTGATCGTAATAAGGACCCTACACCGTGATGCAATAGTAATCACACTCAGAATTATAAACTGAGACATGTATAACCTTCTAATTGATCCATGGAACTCCTATAAAGTCATGTACTTTTATATTTTTCACAAGATCAAATTAAAGTTGGAGGACTTGAAGAAAGAAACTGTCGATCTAGTCAACTTCGCTGGATAAATTACTACGTCATTGGGGAAGTTAGTCCTACTATTTAGGGCTAGAAATATCTCAAAACTTATCGAGTTCTTAGTGGTAGACATTAACTTGCCCTATCATGCCATTCTTGGGAGAGTATGGTTGCACGCCATGCAGGTTGTTCCCACTATTTATCGCCAATAACTCAAGTGCATCACAGAGTGCAAAATAATAAAAATTAGAGGAAAATAAACCATTTCTTATAAGTGGTTTTATCATCATCATAAGGTCTAAATAAGAGAAGAAGAGAGAAACGTAGGTTATTCCTGAAAGATCTCAAGACGGAGATATACCGTCCAAATAGAAACTAAAGTACATAAGACCAGGAAAGGAAGATACGTGATTTGACCCCGCGGATAGGATCACGGAGAAAATGGAGGAGATAGACTTTGAGAAGACTCAATTAGAAAGGAAATTCTTGATTGGCACCACATTGCCAAGAAAGAAAGAGAGGAAATGATTTTTCTATTGAAAAAAAATCAAGATGTATTCGCATGGCATCTGTATGACATGCCTTGGATTAACCCTGAAGTCGCATGTTCGAAACTTCACATTGATCACACATATCCGTCGAAAGCACAAAAAGCTCGTTGAACAACCTCGAAGAAAGTAAAGGCGATGGAAATAGAGATAGGGAAATGTCTAGAGGCATGGTCCATCAGATAAGTTCAATTCCCAAAATGTCTCTCAAACCCAGTGGTGGTAAAAAAAAGTAACGAATAACTGGAGAGTGTGTGTGGACTTCAACGATCTCAATAAGTTATGCCCTAAATATAACTTTCCTTTGCATAAGATCGATCAACTATTCAACGCCACATCCAACTATTAAATCGATGATATTTTTAGACTCACACTCAGGCTATCATCAGATCCCTTTGTTCCGTGTCGTCCAAAACAAAACCTCATTCATAACCACTATGGGCTTGTATTGTTATAGGGTTATGCCTTTTAGCCTTAAAAATGAAGGAGATAGAAAATAAAGACTTGTTAATAGGATGTTTAAGGAACAGTTAGGAGAAAAAATGGAGGTTTACATTGACGACATGCTCGTCAAGAGTAAGCTCAAAGACGACCACCTGAAGGACTTAACGAAGACTTTTGATATCCTTGAGCACTACCAAATGAAACTCAATATGGTACTTAGTCAGTAAGAGGGGTATTGAGGTCAACCCTAACCACATAGTTGTGCTCAATAACATTTTGTCCCCAAAGACGCTGAGCGAAATTCAAAAGTCAACTGGGATCTTAGCAAACCTTAACCGTTTTATCTAAAAACATTTCGAACTAGGCTGACAATTTTTTAGCTATTAAAGAAGGAAACCGATCTCACATGTAATGAGGAATGCTCAAAAGCCCTTGAGAAAATCAAATCCTACCCGGGCAAAACTCCCCTGCTGATTATTCCAAATCTAGAAGATCTTATTTATCTCTACCTAACAGTTTTAAGCCATACAGTCAGTTTGACATCAATTTTTAAGTAGTGTGGCATCAATCCCCCATTTACTACATCAAAAAACCCTCCTAGATGTCGAGAAACATTACCTCCCATTTGAAAATTTGGCTTATTCTTTTGTCATCGCATCGCGCAAGATGAAGCATTACTTTGAAGATGACTCAATTATAGTTATCACTTTCTTTCCCCTCAGAGTCATTATTTGAAAGACTAACCTATCTGAATGGATGTCTAAATAGTGGCTTGAACTTGGGAGAATTGATGTACACTATTAATCAAGAACGTCGATTAAGGGTCAAGTGTTGGGAGAATTCATTGTAGAATTTACAGGAGGAGATAAGCACAGCGACTAAGACATAGTCAATAAGTTCAAAATTTGGGATATTGACCAACATAAAAACGGACACTTTTCATGGACGATGGATCCAAACCCAAAGGGGCAGGTGTATAAATTGTACTCATTTCCTCGGAGAGTGCCATTATTGAGCAAGGGATTAGACTTGGCTTTGAAGCTTCCAATAATGAGGCTGAGTACGAGTACCTCATCATCGGACATTGCAAATATTACTCACTAGGGGACATATTGAGATATACTATGATTCAAAGATGGTATTCAATCAAGTAACATGATATATCAATGCTAGGGATGAACGAATGGCAGCATACCTCCAGGTCGCCAATGATTTGATGGCTAAATTTGAGGAAGTCCACATTTAATAGTTCCCATAGGGGCATAATAGGCATGCTGATGCATTAGCATCCTTGGATTCAACAGTGGGATCTGATCTTAGAAGAAGTATTGAAGTTAAATTCGTCACCAAACCTAGTATCACAGAGCATGAGGTTGCCGAATATATATCCGTCATTCAGAAAAGTCAGGACTGGATGGAATCAATTATGACTTACCCACAGAATGACATCTTGTTGTCCGATTAGAAGAAAGATCGCCAAAAAAGGGTAAAAGCTACACGGTTTTACCTAACGCTCGAAGGAAAACTCAACAAAAGATCTTTAAAAAAAACCTCATGAATTGCTGATGAAAGCAAAAAACCTACAAGGGATCCCTAGGCTCTAAGTGAACCAGACTTTGGTCTGGTAAAAAGCCTAAACGAGTGGATAGACCCAAAAGAAAATGCATTTTTTCCAGAGTCTGCTCTAGGCCTAAGGTAGTGTGATGACACGACCTAAAAGGTAAGACGTGCAATAAACACATGCTTGGAATAATGAAATGAAAACAATACAAAATGTGGAATTATATAAAGTTATAATACCATGTTGTTATATAAAGTTATAATACACATTAAAAATCGTTTAATGTATTGAAAGAACAATGAAAAATAATGCAATTACTTCCCACGACGAGTAATCACCACAGCAAATGCCACCCTTCGACCATCATCGAGATTTGTTCAGGATTTATCATTATACTCATGAGATGAAAAATATTTCTTGGACAGGTGAAGAGGAAGGACATCTAGAGGAATCCATATCTCTTCACTTCAAAATTGGGGATGGAGATAGGTCGAACAATTAACTTAGTACTACTACTAAAGCTCGGAGTCCTTTGAAACTTTAAAAGCTAATAAATCATTCAACTAGAATTATTTATAGGTCAATCTCTTTGCTTCATCGAGCCTAATAACGTCATCCATGACCCCTCATCATATCCAATAGCCCATGCCACATGAGGTCCTTTACTGAAGAGTTAACGAAGTTTGATTATATCTCGTCTTAGCCCCACTTTTACCCCCCCCCCCCCTGTAATACCCCGTACTTTTGGCAATTTTTATTTTTAGGATTAATTAATTAAATGCGTATTAATTGGAAATTAATCCGGGTTATGAATACTTATGAGATGCGAGTTGGTATTTGATTATGTGCATATATGATTATATATGTATTTGGTATTATGAAATTTGTCGTGATATTTATATACGGCATTTTAGAATTTTTGTTGAGACGCGTGGGACCGCCGCGTCACGGTATAATATTGATAATAAAAGTGAATTTAAAATCTATAAACTGTATGGTCATTTTGAGTGCGCCAACGCGTCCGGAAGGGTCGAGATAGTCAGAAAACACTAGCCGGGGGTATAGTTTGGGTCCCGGGGTATTTTTAGGCCATACCGGCAACTTAAAGGGTATTTTGGTAGTTTTACATTTTTAGGATTTAAAAGTGACGAAAATTAGAGATGTAAATCTGATGTGGATTAAACCCACAATGCCCACTAACCATCCCATATTAAACCATTAAGCTACGGAGGTTATCTTTAGGTTTACAAGTTTCCCCAAAACAAACCCTAGCCACCTTAAGCCACCATTGGAGAAGGAGCTTGGAGAGAGGAATTTCTGCAGAAAACTTCATCAAACCTACACGAAAATCAGAAATCAAACTAAGGCAAGTGACTTTATTCCATTTAATTTCTGAGAATGTCTTTTCCATGTTAGAAATTGGAGAATATCAATTGTTCTTGAAAGATAATGAAAACCCATGTAGTTTAGATCATAAAACTTGAGAAATTTGAGAAGGATTGCATGTAGAATGATATGTAGATGTTTTTACTGATGATATACATGATTGAAAAGAAATTAAAACGGATTTTTTTGGGTTAATTCATGATTCAAAATGTTAGGGTTCATGTTCTTGAGATAATTGGGGAAATGTGTAGAAATTCATATGTTGATTGATGTTGAAGAGATTTAATCCTTGAAAACATGTTAGGAGTTGACTTGAATATGTTTAGGATCACTTAGAGACCATAAAACGTTGTTGGGATGAACTTTGGATGAGATTAGAAGTGTTAAAATGGTTAAAAACGAGGAAGGGAAAAATCTGGGACGAATCTGGCATCTCGTTAGAAGCCCCTACCCAGGTCGTTCGAACGAACTCGTTCGAACGAGCTTCTAACGAGTTGACCAGTCGCTGCTAACGAGAATGGATTTCGTTTGATATCTCGTTCGAACGAGATATCATTAGAAGGTACAGTTCGTTCGAACGAACACCTCGTTCGAACAGCCTCGTTCGAACGAGACTTCTAACGAGTTGGCAGAGGAATCTCGTTCGAACAGTCTCGTATAAACAGTATGGTCATTTTGAGTGCGCCAACGCGTCCGGAAGGGTCGATATAGTCAGAAAACACTAGCCGGGGGTATAGTTTGGGTCCCGGGGTATTTTTAGGCCATACCGGCAACTTAAAGGGTATTTTGGTAATTTTACATTTTTAGGATTTAAAAGTGACGAAAATTAGAGATGTAAATCTGATGTGGATTAAACCCACAAAGACCACTAACCATCCCATATTAAACCATTAAGCTACGGAGGTTATCTTTAGGTTTACAACTTTCCCCAAAACAAACCCTAGCCACCTTAAGTCACCATTGGAGAAGGAGCTTGGAGAGAGGAATTTCTGCAGAAAACTTCATCAAACCTACACGAAAATCAGAAATCAAACTAAGGCAAGTGACTTTATTCCATTTAATTTCTGAGAATGTCTTTTCCATGTTAGAAATTGGAGAATATCAATTGTTCTTGAAAGATAATGAAAACCCATGTAGTTGAGATCATAAAACTTGAGAAATTTGAGAAGGATTGCATGTAGAATGATATGTAGATGTTTTTACTGATGATATACATGATTGAAAAGAAATTAAAACGGATTTTGTTGGGTTAATTCGTGATTCAAAATGTTAGGGTTCATTTTCTTGAGATAATTGGGGAAAAGTGTAGAAATTCATATGTTGATTGATGTTGAAGAGATTTAATCCTTGAAAACATGTTAGGAGTTGACTTGAATATGTTTAGGATCACTTAGAGACCATAAAACGTTGTTGGGATGAACTTTGGATGAGATTAGAAGTGTTAAAATGGTTAAAAACGAGGAAGGGAAAAATCTGGGACGAATCTGGCATCTCGTTAGAAGCCCCTCCCCAGGTCGTTCGAACTGACTCGTTCAAACGAGCTTCTAACGAGTTGACCAGTCGCTGCTAACGAGAATGGATTTCGTTTGATATCTCGTTCGAACGAGATATCGTTAGAAGGTACAGTTCGTTCGAACGAACACCTCGTTCGAACAGCCTCGTTCGAACGAGGCTTCTAACGAGTTGGCAGAGGAATCTCGTTCGAACAGTCTCGTTCGAACGAGACTTCTAACGAGTTGACAGTTTGGTCCTTTTTGGACTGTTTTGATATTTGAAGTTCCGTAAACTTATTCGAGAATATATATATCATTCCGTAGATGTAGTAATGATAGAATTTGGACATTTGGGGTATTTATGAGAAGGAATTTACATACGAGGGTTGTATTACATGGACGATTTGGGTTGAGACGTGAGGGTCTACTACGAGAGTAAATTGATGCGTAGGATTACAAACCAGAATAGTATAAATTTTGATAAGTATAAGTTAGTACGAGAATGCGATATGTACTACGATTAAAATACAGTATTACTAAGACGTGTGTTTACTTAGTATTAGTATATGAATTGTGTGTATGACATACCTACCATACTTGCTATCACGGGAGGTTTCCGTTCGCTTAGGGCCCTCTAATCCTTGTGTTGCCCGGATTTAGACTGGTTACCTCGATGAACATAGGTCAGAGAAAGACTTATTGGGATGTTAATAAGTCCGCTGATCGTGGGAGCGTAGGTATGTACGTGACCCATGTGATGTGACTGTGTTCGCCTCCACTATTTGTGATTTGTGTTATCTGAACTATTCCTGAGAGATTCGGAATATGTGATCCTTATGTACGTGGTGTACCGGGATGGATAGGAGAGTATGTGTGCACCGCAGCTTAATTCTTGGGGTTCTTGTATTGTATAATTATGATGAGAATAATATACACTTAATTAATGGGAACCTTCACGTTATTGTTGTGAATATAATTACGGTATTGTTTCGAGTTAGCTGATAGTGATATATATATATTGCATATTGAGCATCTGAGTTTACGTTAAACCCTACTTAATTACGAGTGTTATGATGTTAATTAGAACCGAGTAAAAAGGGTAGGACCTATGATAGTCTAGCTAGAGATGATGTCGCTTAGCTAGTGGCTTGTGTCGTTATAGATGGGTACTTACGTTAGGAGTGAACAGTTAGACGAGAGGTGAGAATATCATGTGAGTGTACGTCCTAACATGTATTTTGCATTTAATGTTTTAAATGTTTTTAAAGCACTTGCAGGTTTTAAAATATAACTCCACATTCGGGATCTGACCCGTTTGCTTTTCAAATCTTTTTCTTGTAAAACCATTTTAGGTGCCCAGCCACAAGGACACCAAGCATAGGATTCTCATTCAAGTGACGAGCTGTAGCTGTTTGTGGAAGCTACAGGGATTTGCTTATAGACGCTTCTATCTTTTGGATTCCAGAGTCACTATCTATCAGTTGTAGGGCATGTTGCCCATTTCTATTTAGAGCATCTTTTACATTTCAGTTTTTAGACTTTAGCATGTATTGTTTCAGTATTCAGTTTACATTTCAGTTGTGGGATTTGTAGTGAGGAGTTTTCCTCCAGACTTTATTTACTCTATTGTGATGGTTATTAGTTTTACTTGAGTATGGTGAATGGTGTATTTATTCTTTATTACACTTGTTGCATGTTAATCAGACTTATATTAAAATTTTGCAACTTACTTTTTAAATACTAGGTGGTTAGAAATAATAAAATGTTTTCGACAGTGATGCTATTAACTGAGCCAACTTGGCATTTTGAATTAATTTAATAAAGGAGTAGCTACCCGGTATTCAATTAGTCGGGGTGTCACAGGTGGTATCAGAGCATCAGGTTCTAGTGTCCTTTAGGATCTGTACGGCTATTATGTTTCCGCTACGTTTCTTTGATATAGAGCCCTATATTTTAGGAGTGTTGTACTCTTTTTGTGTATGCTTCGTTCTTCAGCTTTCTTAAGTTTATAACAGCGAACTTATAAACTTTTTTCTTATTTCAGATGCCTCCACGACGTCCACGACGAGTTCCTAGGGATGCAATGCCCGAACCCCAGCCCGCTCCAGTTCAGGGTATGATGAACGCCGCTGAGGTTGCAGCTATAGTAGCCCAAGCGGTAAATGCCGCCATTGCCGTTGTTCAGCTGACACCACCTCAGTCGCCGGTTGCCGCGCCAGTACAAGTTAATGCATTACCGTCTGCTTGGGAGCGTGTACGAGACGCTTTTCCGAAAGCGCATCCGCCAGAGTTTGCAGGTAGCTCAGATGTGGTAGTCTCGAGCCAATGGAGGAAGGATATACAGAGGCATTTGAGGATGAATGAGTGCACTGATGTTCAGAAACAGGTGCTAGCTACTTTCAAGCTAGTTGGATCTGCACTGCAGTGGTGGGAGTCTATTACCACTGCGGAGGAGAGGGATACTCTCACGATTCAGGAGTTCTGGGTGCGGTTTGACTACAAGTACTTTCCGTCGGCTGTTCATACGGAAATGAGGAGGAAGCCGATGAGTTTGAAGCAGGAAGGCAAGACAGTGGTCGAGTATGAGGCCGAGTTCACTAATCTGTTGAACATCGTTCCAGACGAGATACCAACAGAGAAGAAGAAGATTGAGAAGTTCACCGACGGGTTGAATTGGAGGATCCGTCAGCATCTGCTAGGGAACCTATCGTTGGCCACGTATTCTGATGTGGTTAACGCTGCATTGTTGCACTGCCAGGACCACCGTTTTCAAATGGCCGAGGGCAAGCGATCGGGAGAGTCTAGCCATCAGGGCAGGACCGGAGGACATGGTGCCAGCGGGGCACAACCGGGTCAGGGGTAGAGACAGAATGGGCAGGGCTCCCAGTAGGGGGATAATAAGAGGTTCCGGTCAGGGAACTACAGGCAGGGACAGGGAGGTTTCCGTCAGGGCCATCAGGGTCCAAACGGCCATCAGGGCCAGCAGGTGCAGAATGGGCAGCAGTTTCATCAGGGCCAGCAGGGCCAAGGGAGGAATGGTAACGGCCACCAGGGCCGGGGACAGTAGGGGCAGAGGGGAGGGAACTTCCCAGGGAAGTGTTTCGTTTGTGGCAAGACTGGCCATAAGCGACAGGATTGTCCTGATAGGGGCAGGGCCCCACAGCAGCAGCAGCAGGGTGCTCGCCAGGAGCCACAGAGGCCTATGTTTCCCGCCGCTCTTCTCGCACCGCCGCAGATGGCAGTACTGCCACCCATTCCAGCAGTCCCAGCTCAGCAGGGGAAACTACAGTATAGACGTGTCTACAACGTCCACCAGGCTGCAGTTCCACAGGCACTGCCCGCGATTGAGGGTACGTTTCCTATCCATGGCACTATGGGTCGGGTGTTATTTGATACGGGTGCTACACATTGTTTTATAGCTACACACTTCGCGAAAGCTTTAGGATTGTTAGCTACGGCAGAGAGCACAGTGACGTGTGTCGACTCACCATTGGGGAGTGGGTCACTTATTTTCTTTATATGCCGGGGAGTGGGGGTAGAGATCGGTGGTTTGGTATTTCCTGTAGACATGTTAGTGTTAGACATGCATGTTCACGATGTGATCATCGGTATGGATTGGCTCGTAGCATATAGGGCCATTATTGATTGCTTCAGCGGGAGCATTGTTTTTGCCATTCCGGGGCAAGAGATGTTTATAGTGGCGATGCCTGGCCCAGAGGGAGGATCGACCACTCATCTGTATTACATAGAGGAGGATACCTCTAAGGAGGGTGTGATTCCTTTAAATTCGATCTCGGTTGTCAGGGAGTATTCGGATGTGTTTCAGGAGATACCAGACTTACCACCCAGTCGAGAGATAGACTTCGTTATAGATTTGCTACCGGGTACGAGACCTATAGCACGCGCACCGTACCGTATGGCTCCAGCTGAGATGAGGGAGTTACGGGATCAGATAGAACAGCTGTTAGGCCAGGGCTTTATTCGCAGGAGTACCTCACTTTGGGGCGCTCCAGTTCTGTTTGTGAAGAAGAGGGATGGTTCACTGAGATTGTGTGTGGACTACCGAGAGTTGAATAAGGTCACGATATGGAATAAGTATCCATTGCCTCGAATCGATGACTTATTCAACCAGTTGAGAGGAGCTTCTTTCTTCTCGAAGATTGACTTGAGGTCGGGATACCATCAGTTGCGTATCAGGGAGGAGGATGCCTCGAAGACCGCGTTCTTATCGAGATATGGTTCTTACGAGTTTTGGGTTATGCCTTTCAGCTTGACCAACGCTCCAGCAGTGTTTATGGATTTGATGAACAGAGTGCTCAGGGATTTCCTAGATCAGTTTGTCATTGTCTTCATTCATGACATTCTGGTTTACTCCCAGACAGAGGAGGAGCACGCCGATCATTTGAGGCAGGTTTTATAGACACTCCGTCAGAACGAGTTGTATGCAAAATATGAGAAGTGCAGGTTTTGGCTGAAGGAAGTCCAATTTTTGGGGCATATCATTTCTGACTAGTGAATATCTGTTGATCCGGGGAAGGTATCAGCGGTGAGGGAGTGGGGACAGCCCACGACACCAACGGAGATTCGTAGTTTCTTGGGTCTAGCAGGATACTACAGGAGGTTTATTTGGGGTTTCTCGGATATAGCAGGTCCTTTGACACATCTTACTCGTAAGGGTGTGCCATACATCTGGAGTGATGCCTGTCAGTTGGCATTCGATGAATTAAAGGACAAGTTGACCTCAGCACCTGTGTTAGCATTGCCGAGACCGGGAGTTGAGTATTTGGTTTACACCGACGCGTCTTTGCAAGGGCTTGGAGGTGTATTGCAGCAGGAGAGACAGGCCATAGGTTATGCTTCCCATAAGCTTAAGCCTCATGAGAAGAATTACCCCACGCATGATTTGGAGTTGGCAGCAGTGGTATTTGGCCTACGGATTTGGAGGCACTATCTTTTGAGGGAGAAGTTCCAACTGTTCACGGACCACAAGTCCATACAATACATATTCACGCAGAAGGAATTGAATATGCGGCAGCGTAGGTGGCTTGAGTTTGTGAAGGACTACCAGTTCGACATCTAGTATCACCCAGGTAAGGCTAACGTGGTAGCAGACGCGTTGAGCCGCAGGCCAGCAGATAAGGTGGCAGAGGTGTGGAAAGCTAAGTGGAAGGAATTGGGACACCAGGATGCAGTGGCCCGATCTTTTATGTCTGTGATGACCGTTACACCGCAGATTGTCACGAAGGTAGTACGGGCACAGGCCAATGACTCGTTCTGTCAGGAGCAGATAGTTCGATTACTTACAGAGGGAGCCGAGTCCTATACCGTTAGCTCAGATGGGGGATTGCGCTTCAATGGGAGATTGGTAGTTCCGAAAGGGGAGGAATTGCGGTACGATGTGATGGTAGAGTCGCACGGGTCACGGTTCGCGGTACATCTCGGAGGGGACAAAATGTACTAAGACATGAGACGGCAGTATTGGTGGAGCGGTATGAAGAGAGATATCGCTGAGTTTGTCTCAAAATGCGCCACTTGTCAGCTTGTAAAAGTGGATCATCAGAGATCGGCAGGATTGCTACAGCCATTGGAGGTCCCGGTGTGGATGTGGGAGAGCATATCCATGGACTTTATCACGGGGTTACCTACGTCGCAGAGGGGCCACGACTCCATTTGGGTAATTGTGGACAGGTTGTCCAAGATCGCTCACTTCTTACCCGTTAGGACTGACTACACTACGGGACAGTATGCCCAGCTCTTCATTTCAGAGATTGTGAGACTTCACGGTGTGCCCCTAAATATCGTGTCTGACAGAGACAAGATATTTGTTTCGAGATTTTGGGAGAGTTTCCAGGAGGCAATGGGCACGGAATTACGGTTGAGTACGGCTTATCATCCGCAGACCGATGGGCAGACAGAGCGCACCAATCAGATGTTGGAAGACATGCTACGCATGTGCATTATTGACTTCGGGGGTGGATGGGAGCAGTACATTCCACTGGTGGAGTTTGCTTACAACAACTCCTATCAATTCACTATTGGCATGGCTCCGTTTGAGGCATTGTACGGTAGGCCTTGTCGTTCCCCAGCATGTTGGTTAGAAGTGGGGGACAACAAACTACTTGGGCTGGAAGTAATTCAGGATACTTCGGCAAGGATTGGGTTGATTCGGAGTCGCATTCGGGTAGCTCAAGACAGGCAGAAGAGTTATGCTGATGCGAAGAGATTCTTCAAGGAGTTCCAAGTGGGGGACCAGGTTTTGCTCAGGGTATCTCCTATGAAGGGGATTATGCGTTTCGGGAAGAAGGGGAAGTTGGCACCAAGGTATGTGGGGCCGTTTCCTATTATTGAGCGGATCGGACCGGTTGCGTATAGACTTGGACTACCGGAGCACTTGCATCGGATTCACGACGTGTTCCATATTTCCTCACTGAGGAAATACCTTAGAGATAATTTGGCCCATTCTCACATTGCTGTGGAGGACATCGATCTCCAGCCGGATAGCTCCTACGAGGAGGGGCCAATTGCTATTTTGGACCGAAGCGAGAGGAAACTACGGTCAAAGATAGTTCCGTTAGTGCGTGTTCAGTGGCGACATCACAATGTCGTGGAGTCCACATGGGAGCGCGAGGATGAGATGCGCGAACGTTATCCAGAGCTATTTTTAGCACGTACTTTCTAGTTTCGAATTTCGGGACGAAATTCAGTTATTAGGGGGGAAGTATGTAATACCCTGTACTTTTGGCTATATTTATTTTTGGGATTAATTAATTAAATGCGTATTAATTGGAAATTAATCCGGGTTATAAATACTAATGAGATGCGAGTTGGTATTTGATTATGTGCATATATGATTATATATGTATTTGGTATTATGAAATTTGTCGTGAAATTTATATACGGCATTTTAGAAATTTTGTTGAGACGCATGGGACCGCCGCGTCACGGTATAATATTGATAATAAAAGTGAATTTAAAATCTATAAACCGTATGGTCATTTTGAGTGCGCCAACGCGTCCGGAAGGGTCGAGATAGTCAGAAAACACTAGCCGGGGGTATAGTTTGGGTCCCGGGGTATTTTTAGGCCATACCGGCAACTTAAAGGGTATTTTGGTAATTTTACATTTTTAGGATTTAAAAGTGACGAAAATTAGAGATGTAAATCTGATGTGGATTAAACCCACAAAGCCCACTAACCATCCCATATTAAACCATTAAGCTACGGAGGTTATCTTTAGGTTTACAACTTTCCCCAAAACAAACCCTAGCCACCTTAAGCCACTATTGGAGAAGGAGCTTGGAGAGAGGAATTTCTGCAGAAAACTTCATCAAACCTACAACAAAATCAGAAATCAAACTAAGGCAAGTGACTTTATTCCATTTAATTTCTGATAATGTCTTTTCCATGTTAGAAATTGGAGAATATCAATTGTTCTTGAAAGATAATGAAAACCCATGTAGTTTAGATCATAAAACTTGAGAAATTTGAGAAGGATTGCATGTAGAATGATAGGTAGATGTTTTTACTGATGATATACATGATTGAAAAGAAATTAAAACGGATTTTGTTGGGTTAATTCATGATTCAAAATGTTAGGGTTCATGTTCTTGAGATAATTGGGGAAAAGTGTAGAAATTCATATGTTGATTGATGTTGAAGAGATTTAATCCTTGAAAACATGTTAGGAGTTGACTTGAATATGTTTAGGATCACTTAGAGACCATAAAACGTTGTTGGGATGAACTTTGGATGAGATTATAAGTGTTAAAATGGTTAAAAACGAGGAAGGGAAAAATCTGGGACGAATCTGGCATCTCGTTAGAAGCCCCTACCCAGGTCGTTCGAACGAACTTGTTCGAACGAGCTTCTAACGAGTTGACCAGTCGCTGCTAATGAGAATGGATTTCGTTCGATGTCTCGTTCAAACGAGATATCATTAGAAGGTACAGTTCGTTCGAACGAACACCTCGTTCGAACGAGACTTCTAACGAGTTGGCAGAGGAATCTCGTTCGAACAGTCTCGTTCGAACGAGACTTCTAACGAGTTGACAGTTTGGTCCTTTTTGGACTGTTTTGATATTTGGAGTTCCATAAACTTATTCGAGAATATAGATATCATTTCGTAGATGTAGTAATGATAGAATTTGGACATTTGGGGTATTTATGAGAAGGAATTTACATACGAGGGTTGTATTACATGGACGGTTTGGGTTGAGACGTGAGGGTCTACTACGAGAGTAAATTGACACGTAGGATTACAAACCGGAATAGTATAAATTGTGATAAGTATAAGTTAGTACGAGAATGCGATATGTACTACGATTAAAATACGGTATTACTAAGACGTGTGTTTACTTAGTATTAGTATATGAATTGTGTGTATGACATACCTACCATACTTGCTATCACGGGAGGTTTGCGTTCGCTTAGGGCCCTCTAATCCTTGTGTTGCCCGGATTTAGACTGGTTACCTCGATGAACATAGGTCAGAGAAAGACTTATTGGGATGTTAATAAGTCCGCTGATCGTGGGAGCGTAGGTATGTACGTGACCCATGTGATGTGACTGTGTTCGCCTCCACTATTTGTGATTTGTGTTATCTGAACTATTCCTGAGAGATTCGGAATATGTGATCCTTATGTACGTGATGTACCGGGATGGATAGCAGAGTATGTGTGCACCGCAGCTTAATTCTCGGGGTGCTTGTATTGTATAATTATGATGAGAATAATATACACTTAATTAATGGGAACCTTCACGTTATTGTTGTGAATATAATTACGGTATTGTTTCGAGTCAGCTGATAGTGATATATATATTGCATATTGAGCATCTGAGTTTACGTTAAACCCTACTTAATTACGAGTGTTATGATGTTAATTAGAACCGAGTAAAAAGGGTAGGACCTATGATAGTCTAGCTAGAGATGATTTCGCTTAGCTAGTGGCTTGTGTCGTTATAGATGGGTACTTACGTTAGGAGTGCACAGTTAGACGAGAGGTGAGAATATCATGTGAGTGTACGTCCTAACATGTATTTTGCATTTAATGTTTTAAATGTTTTTAAAGCACTTGCAGGTTTTAAAATATAACTCCACATTCGGGCTCTGACCCGTTTGCTTTTCAAATCTTTTTCTTGTAAAACCATTTTAGGTGCCCAGCTACAAGGACACCAAGCATAGGATTCTCATTCAAGTGACGAGCTGTAGCAGTTTGTGGAAGCTACAGGGATTTTCTTATAGACGTTTCTATCTTTTGGATTCCAGAGTTACTATCTATCAGTTGTAGGGCATGTTGCCCATTTCTATTTAGAGCATCTTTTACATTTCAGTTTTCAGACTTTAGCATGTATTGTTTTAATATTCAGTTTACTTTTTAGTTGTGGGATTTGTAGTGAGGAGTTTTCCTCCAGACTTTATTTACTCTATTGTGATAGTTATTAATTTTACTTCAGTATGGTGAATGGTGTATTTATTCTTTATTACACTTGTTGCATGTTAATCAGACTTATATTAAAATTTGGCAACTTACTTTTTAAATACTAGGTGGTTAGAAATAATAAAATGTTTTCGACAGTTATGCTATTAACTGAGCCAACTTGGCATTTTGAATTAATTTAATAAAGGAGTAGCTACCCGGTATTTAATTAGTCGGGGTGTCACACCCCCCCCCCCCCGCCCCCCCCCCCCCCCCCCAATCAGGTCTTCCTTAGATTGATCGAGTTATTTCCTTAAACAATAATTCTTGCCTTGCAAGAGTGTGACGATATCACCTATATCTTTGGCTTCATTTATCTCTACCCTGAAAGAATTAATCTCATATTGCATGAGTGCACCGATGTCACCGAGTTCCTTAATATTATCTTTCAGCTTATGAACCAAGGAAGATTTTTATTTATAGGTATTGGTGGTTTTCTCATGATCTTTCCGAGCAGAAGAGAAAGAATGACGATTGTTGATGTAAAAAATTAGATCACTCTAATTATTCAATCACAGATAAATAAATGAGACAAAGAATTTTAAAGTGGTTCATCCTTATAAGAATGGCCTATGTCCACTGTTATTTTATTGCTGAGTGTTTTGGAAATTCTCGATTACAAGTTCTCTCAAGAAATTCCCGTCCCTTTGAATGAGGGTGATACAATGTATTTATAGCCCTGAGGCTCATATCTGAAAGGGTAATACATTTAATTCCCTTTAAGCGTGTGTGTCCAAATGATAAGCATTCAATGAATAGTTGAACTGTTGGTTGTCTGGCAATCAATGCTGTGACCGAGATGCAGCTCGGACCGCCTTAGTTGCTCGTCGTTCAGGAGTTCCTCGGAGTACACTTGTTGCTTGGAGTGAGTATGACTTGGTCGGGAAAATAAACTTCCTCGTTGTTATTGTGCCACGTAGATCGACACATGTCTTCTTATTATTCGTCCATATCAGCATATTAATTTTGGTATCAACAGAAGCCCCCAATATTTCATATTTCGAAGTTTGAGGAGTATGGAACATTCTTTCTCGATATATGGCAATATTAAATGACTTTCCTGGTTTTTAGGAGAATTTCAAATTTCCTTCCAAATTCGCAGAATCCGCCTTTTTTGAATTTTTATAAGCGCTTCGATCTTTGTGCACTTTTTGTCCTTTTAGCCGCCGGTAGCGTAGTAGTTTCCTTTTTGTAATCATTTCTTTCGCCGTTTCCCAAGGCAATGTATTTAAACTTCACCGATAATCCCACCATCTTCTACCTTTTCCAATTTCTGCTTTCGAGTTTTTCCATAGTCTTTCTCTCTCTCTTGTGCGTTCATCCTTTTCTTCGTTCGTTGTCAATAGATCTCCCTTTTTCCTGTAAGATCTTCTTCCTTCTTCTTTATTTCTTTTATTCACCATGGTTTATGTTATTGAATCTCTTGAGAAATTACGTTCTGATTTCTCTATTCCATCTTGGGTAACTTTGGAGGATATTTGTGAGACTTCAAATTACTTTCGTTTGGCTGAGGGACATTGGTTCCCCAGCCTTTTTATTGCAGAATGTGGATTTTCTTTTCCACCAAACCCTTTATGCTTAGAGTTCTGTCAATACTTCGATGTTGTTCCATCAAAAATAGCCCCCAATACATGGAGAATAGTTAATGGGGTGTATAGGTTAAATCAAACTCATGGAACCCGTATAGGAATTCCTGAGATTATGTACTGCTATAGATGGCTGTTTTAGATAATGTTTTTTATTTAAAAACTAGATTTTTGAATAGGGCTTTAGTAGTCAACCTCCCTGATGCTAACAGGGATTATTTTGAACATGGGGTAGTTATCAAAAATTGGCAACATGCCCCTTTGGTTGGAGACGAAGTATATGAAGGTCCCAAATGCCCTCCATATGGTAATGGGATAGGTTATTTTCATTTTTTTAATATTTCTGAAATTATGATTTCATTATGTTTGAATAAATGTGTGATTGACATTTCAATATGCATTTGTTTGCAGTTGACAGCAAAAGAAAAACTCCAAAAGAATCAGAAGTAAATATTAAACATTTGAAACATATCTGGAGTTTGCATCAGAAGGTTTAAGACGAGCACATCAGGTCTGATTCATACTTATTGCAGTACAGGAGCTATACATCATCCTTTACTGCTCGTCCTGTGGTCAGCACTAGTGAACCATTGCCAGTTCCTGAGGACTCTTCTGCAGAATCTTACATTCCTCTAAGTCAGAAAATGGGCAAGAGGAGAGTTCCTGCTATCTTTGAGGAGACTACCTCTGCTGGAGAGGGTAAAAGAAACAAAACAGATGTCCAAAAGGGGACAAAGAAAGTAGATGCCACCCCTTCTGTTGCTCCTCAGAAGGCTGCCGAGAAGCCCCCAGTGGCTCATAAGAAAGATGCACCTATGGAAGTGATTACCATTTCCCCAACCAAAAGTTCTTCTTTGGTTGAGACTGTTAAAGTGCCATCTAGGAGACTGAAGAAATCCTCCCCAGTTAGTTTTTCTGAAACCATTCCACAGATCCAAGCTAGTGGAGCTGGTGTTCCAACCATTATTCCTCTGAGTTCTGCAATGAGCTCGGTAAAGACTTGGACCATTCCTGAAGTTCAAGGAATTGAGGAGAACATGTCTAGGGATATGCTGACATCCCTAGCTACTCGTCACATTGCTTTAGTAAGTTTCTCTTATTCTGAACTTTCTTTCTTTTCATCAATAAATGTATCTCTGCAATGACTTATCATTATCTTCTTTTTCAGCTGGTGAGTTGTTTTAACACCATTGTGAAGAAAGATGAAGCGATCAAGGCTTAGAGCTCCTCGTCCGGAGTAGAGGATGCTTTACAGGGTTTGGCCCAGTCTTTGAAGGATTCTCGTCAAAAGTATGACGAGGATAGGGGTGATTGGGAGATGAAATTGACTACAGCTGAGACGGAAAAAGTGCAGTTGGGAAATAAAGTGAAGGACTTGGAGAAAGAGAACAAGAAATATGCCGAGAAACTCACGAACTTTGGGGAGCTTGAAAATAAGTTGAAATCGGCTGAGGAAGAGCTATCCCTTCTGCGAGAAGTAAATCTCCAGAAGGAGGAGGTGGAGGCCAAGTTAAAAGCCACCGAGGATCTTCTATCCGAGAAGCTCTCCTCGGAGATAATGAAAAGAAAAATGGCTATGAAAAAATCATTTCGTACCGGTTGGGATAAAGGATGGGACAGGGGGTAGCAGCAATGATGACTCAGGTGCAGTATGGGAGTTTGAAATACTTCCGAGATGGTTGGGTTGCTGCCCTGCAAGAATTGAAGGTTAGCAAGGATTCTGAGCTATTTCAATAACATCTTCCTACCCCCTCCTAGAATTGAGGATGAGGAAGAAGACGAAGCTGCATCCGAGGAGTCTTCAATGACAGTGGGTGATCAAGTCCTTGCCTCCTAACCTATTTAGACAGTCACCGAGGAGATTTCATCTCTGCCTACTCCTTCTGAACAAGCTCCAGCTCCTGCTATCCAAATTATTGTTCCCACCGAGCAACCGAGCTCCTCATCCCAGACTCCCGAGAAAGTCTTGGAAGACAAGGAAAAGGTGTGAAGTTGTTCGGTATATATTTTATTTTATTTTACTTGTACTCTGTATTCTGAACGTTGTACTCCCTTTGATGATGTAATAAAAATCACCTTTTTTGTTGTTCTACATCGTTGATATTCTGTCTGCTTATTTATTAACTCTTTCCTTCTCTTTTTTACTAGCTTATGGCTAGAATGGAATTGTTGTCTGCTCATGATACAACTCTGCTTCGACAGTGTAATGAATATTTTAAAGTTGGCCACACTGATTTGGACAAATCCCAGATTTTCGATATTCTTGGTCGAGATGCTTCAGACCAAGCAATATAGGCATATCAATATTTAAAATGTCTTCTTGATCGTGCTGTAGCCAACAATGTGTCTTATTATGAAATGATTGAAGACTTGCAAAGTACTCTCGATGAACTTCAGCAGCAATATAAAGAGTCTTCAGCTCTCTTGCATGAAGGGTATGAGAAGAAACTCAAACAACTTAGTGCTGAAAAAGGTTATGACAAGATGCTTGCTAGCTATAAAGTGAGAGAGAGAACATTGAAAGGAGATGTCGAAAGTCACAGGCAAATAGTTGAGCTATTGGAACAGGAAAACAACAATCTGCAAGAAGAACTAGCTCAGCTGAGGTCTGCTGCTTCATCTTCCACTGCCTTGGTACCAGTCACCGATGAAGGATTCTCATTTTTGGAAGTGGAAAATTCCAAGTTGCGTGAAGAGTTATAGGCTTTGAGAAGAGATGGTCCTTCTACTGCTGCTAGGGGACGAGGAAGAGGTTTTCGGGGACGAGGAAGAACTTCTGTCGAGGAACAAGGTACTCAACCTGCTCGGGGACGACCAAGAGCTCTTCGTCTTACTATTGAAGAAGCTCGTACTCAATCAGCATTGGAAAACCAAGCGTTCCAATTGAATGCAAAAGATCGGGCTTTGTCCGAAATGTCCAAGAAAATCCAAACTTTGGAGGATCAACTTACTGTGAGGAAGTCTGCTTTAGATAATAAAGACATTTTTGCCAAAAACCTTCATGAGCAGTTGGAGAGACTAACTTTCCAATTTCATAAACAACCTCGTGAATTCTGGATGGAAGGCTACAATGAGGCACTCTGTCACTTGGATGCTCGTATTGAAAATGCCAATAATGAAGGCTACAAACAGGGATGGTTGAATGCCCTAGGTGTATTTAAATTAGAACAAGGCCATTACTTATGGGATTACCATGCTCCTGGGCTGCTTGATATACCAAATCCGCCATTCAAGCTTGATATGAGTTGGATACCTGCCCGGGCCATTCCTCGCTGTTTGATCTCCAAATATCTTGGTGACTATACCCTTCATTCGCAGGTTGAATTATCTCATCCAGAGCATTTACTAGATACACCTTCAATAATGAATGTCAGAATGCTGCGAGATCTTAACTTCATTAATTCTCCCCTTTGCCTAGAAGATCCTCCTGCTGGCAAGGAGCCTGTTTCAAAAGCAGAAAGGAAAATACCAGTAGAATAGGAAATTTTGATGTAACAGTTAGTACACATATGTAATTTGTAATTTATCTTGAATTTTAATGAAAGACTTTCATTTTTTGTTTGCAAACCTGTATTGCTATTGTTTTGTGCTTGTCAAACACTTTATATTTGTGCTTGCATAACAATATTGTGTGGTTCATCGACCAACTTAATAATAAAAAAGTTACAAGTATCAGAAATGTTGTTAGATCACTTAATAATAAAGTAATGAGATTAAAAATTTTCCAACCAACCAAGGTCGTTTAAATTATGCTTGTCGACCAACTATGGTTTAGTGAGAGTTTATCCCCGACTAATCATACTTGGTAAATTTTTGTCTTTTTCAAAAAATGTGTCCGACCAACCAAGGTCGATAAATTCTCCTCATCGACCAACTACAGTTAGTGGGGTTTTATCCCCGACCAACTATACTTGATTCAGTTTGGAATATTTTGTTCTTCGAGGAACTATTGTATTTTCTGTTATAATCTTACCTCCCGACCAATATAAGTTGACATTAACCGAGATTGGCATTGTTTTTCTTGCCCTTTTACCAATCGGAGTTGGTCTGAGTTTGAACTATCATGTCCACTTGCCCTTTTACCAAAATTTGTCTGAGCCAGTGTCAGCCTCCTAACCAAAGGAGTATGGTTTGTTCTCGCTCTTTTACCAACCGGAGTTGTTCTGAGTTCGAACTATCATGTCCACTAACTCTTTTACCAACCGGAGTTGGTCTGAGCTAATGTACGCCTCTTAACCAAAGGAGTATGGGGTGTTCTCGCTCTTTTACCAACTGGAGTTGTTCTAAGTTCGAACTATCATATCCACTAACTCTTTTACCAACCGGAGTTGGTCTGAGCTAATGTACGCCTCCTAACCAAACGAGTATAGTTTGTTCTTGCCCTTTTACCAACCGGAGTTTGTCTGGGTTTGAACTATCGTGTTCTCGCTCTTTTACCAACCGAAGTTGGTCTGAGTTCGAACTATCATGTCCACTAACTCTTTTACCAACCGGAGTTGGTCTGAGATAATGTACGCCTCCTAACCAAAGGAGTATAGTTTGTTATCGCCCTTTTACCAACCGGAGTTGATCTGGGTTTGAACTATCGGTGTTGCTTTTATTGCTGAACAGCGTAGTGTTGCACACTAGTATTTCCCAAAAAACTTTCAATAAAAGAAAGAAGATGGTGAAACATCATCGTTTTATTCATGTTGATGGAACTTCTTTACATTTTACATCACTGATAATACTTGCGTAGGTGTTCAGCATTCCATGCATTCTTAAATTCCTCTCCTTCTAGAGTTGCTATGCGGTAAGTTCCTGGTCAAACAACTTCTGTAACTCGGTAAGGTCCATGCCAGTTTCCTTCCAACTTATTGTGCTTCTGAATGACCTTCTTTATCACGTAATCTCTTTCTTTTAAATCGCATTTCTTCACCCTCTTGTTGTAGAACAGAGCTGTTCGTTGTTGGTAAGCAGCATTCCTAATGGCTGCCTCTTCTCTAACCTCCTCGAGCATATCCAAATCCAATCTTCTCATTAAGTCGCTGACAGGGAAATTGAAATTCAGCACTCTGTGTGTTGGAAGACCCAACTCGGCAGGTATTACGGCTTCACTTCCAAATGCCAGCATATATGGTGATTCTCCAGTTGCAGCTGGGGGATTTGTTCGGTAAGCCCACAATACTGACTGTAGCTCATTAATCCAATTAGCTTTAGCCTCACTTATCCTCTTATTCAAACCATTTAGTAATGTTCTGTTCGTCACTTCAGTCTGTCCATTGCTTTGAGGATGGCCTGGCGTTGAATGAACCTTCAAAATGTTTGACTGATGACAATAGGCAGCAAACTCCTCATTATCAAATTGTGTTCCATGGTCTGTGATGAAGGCATGAGGGAGACCATATCAGCAGATGATGTTCTTCCAAAGGAACTGGTACACCTTCTCGTATGTCATATCAATAAGTGGCTCAGCTTCTACCCACTTAGTAAAATAATCCACTGCAATGACGAGGTACTTGAACCTTCCTCGGGTCGTCGGCAATGGTCCAGCCAAATCAATTCCCCACATGGCAAATATCCAAGGGGAAGTGATGGGTGTCAACAATGCTTGTGGAGTTCTTCAGATGGAGGAAAAGCGTTGGCACTTGTCACATTTCTTGGCATAGGCTATACAATCAGCCCTCATCGTCGGCCAGTAGTATCTATGCGTCATCACCATTTGCAAAAGTGTCCAACCTGCTACATGAGCTCCACAGGACCCTTCAAGGATCTCTTCAATCAATTCTTTCACCTCGGAGGGATGTACACATCTCTGTAAACCTGCCATAATTCATCGTCTATACAAAACACCATTAGTTAGTACATACCGAGCAGCTTTAAACTTTAATTTCTTGGCAGGAAGTTTATCCTCCGGTAATTTTTCCTCCTCAATATATGCCCTGATGGGATCCATCCAAGATGGTCCTAAATCAAAGGTAATAATATTCATCATCAGGTCTTCATCTATGCTCCGACTTTCAAATACTTCAATTGGTATCGTTCTTCGTAGCTCGGTACGAGTAGCTGATGCTAGTCGGGCCAGTGCGTCTGCTTGTACATTTTCCATTCTTGGTATTCTGATTAATTGAATGGCATCAAATTCTGCCAATAACTCCATCACCTTGGCATGATACTTGACCATTAATTCTCCTTTAACTGCATATATTCCCATAATCTGATTCACAGTTAATTGAGAATCACTGAATACCATCACTTGCTGTGCTTCCATAATCTTTGCTAAATTAAGACCTGCTATCATGGCCTCATACTCAGCCTCATTATTGGAGGCTTTAAATTGGAATCGCAGAGCATATTCCATGTCAATCTCATCTGGGGTGTTCAAAATAATCCATGCTCCATAACCCGTTGTACAGGATAACCCATCTACATGCAATCTCCTTGTAGGTAACTCGTCTTCAAATTTCTTATCTGACAGAGTTCCTCGGTGAAATATTTGTTGTTTCCTTTCATCCTCCCCTGGCCTTTTTTTCTCTTCATCGACCATCTCTTCTCGCTCTTTTACCAACCGGAGTTGGTCTGAGTTCGAATTTGATGATCCTTCAACATCCACAAGCCTTTTTACCAACCGGAGTTGGTCTGAGCTTATGTCTGCTGATCCTGTAACATCCACAGGTCGGTCAGCAAGCAACTTTTATTCCTCGGGGGTATCAGGATATGTAAATTCTGCTATAAAATCTGATACAGCTTGCCCTTTTAATGATGATATGGGTTCATACATAATATCATATTCACCGAGCTCTATTGCCCAGTACATCAGTCTCCTTGAATTTTTTGGCTTATAAAGGGCTTATCGTAATGGCATATCGGTATACACGATAATGGTATGGGCCTGGAAATATGGCCTCATTCTACTACTTGCCTCAATTAATGCCAATGCCAATTTTTCTAGCTTTGAGTACCTGATCTTTGCACCTTGGAAAGCCTTACTTGTGTAATAAATTGTCTTTTGGACTCCATTCTCCATTCTGATCAATGCCGAGCTGACTGCATTCTCTGATACTGGCAGGTACAAGTACAACTTTTCTCCCATTACTGTCATGGACAACAGTGGAGGTGCTCCCAAATATTTCTTCAAGTCTTGAAAGGCTTTCTCACATTCATCATTCCACTCGAAAGTTTTTCGAAGTGTTTTGAAGAATGGAAGGCATCTGTCAGTTGCTCGGGATACAAATCTGTTGAGCGCTGCAACTCGTCCTGTAAGACTCTGTACTTCTTTCTTCGTCGTTGGAGATCGCAGCCCTAAAAGAGCTTTGATCTTTTCTGGATTCGCCTCAATGCCTCGCTGGTTGACGATGTATCCGAGGAACATTCCTTCTCATACTCCAAATGTGCACTTCGTCGGGTTGAGCTTCATTTGGTATATATCCAATTGATCAAATGTCTGACCTAAGTCAACTAGATGATCATCAGCTTTGTTGCCCTTTGTCAGAATATCATCGACATAGACTTCCATATTGCAACTGATTTGTTCGGCGAAAACCTTGTTCATCAGCCGCTGGTATGTCGCACCTGCATTTTTCAGACCAAAAGGCATAACATTATAACAATAAGTTCCTCTAGGGGTGAAAAAAGAAGTACTTTCCCTGTCTTCAGGTTTCATTTTGATCTGGTTGTAGCCAGAGTAAGCATCCATGAAGGTGAGCAGCTCGTGTCCCGAGGTAGCATCCACTAGTTGATCAATTCTGGGCAATGGAAAGTGATCCTTTGGGCATGCCTTGTTGAGATCGGTGAAATCAACACACATTCTCCATTTATTGTTTTTCTTCTATACCATCACCACATTTGTTAACCAGTCTGGATATTTCACATCTTCAATGAATTGGGCTTTCTGCAGCTTCTCGACCTCCTCTTGTATAGCTTGATTCTTCTCGGGACTAAATACTCTTCTTCTCTGCTTTACAGGCTTGACCTCCTTATTCACATTGAGCTCATGACATAAGAAGTTTGGATCTATTCCTGGCATGTCTTCATGACTCCACACAAAAGTTTTCTTCCTGTTTCTCAAGAAAGTTATCAACTCCTGTTTTATTGAAGCATCCAACGTCGAACCTATCTGGGTTATTCGTTCAGGGTGCTCGTCGTCCAGAATAACATTTTATGTAGATTCCACCACCTGTCCTTTTACAAGTTGGGATTCATCTCTGGGATCAAGTGTTTCAATTTCTGTACCTTCCTCCACCTGGTAGGTAGTAGTCTTTTTCCTTGACTCTTCAAGATCCTCTTGCTCGGCAGACGAATAATAGCATTCCCGAGCTACTTTTTGATCACCTTTCACAACTCCTACTCCAAAATTTTTTGGGAATTTTAAGCACTGATGTACTGTAGATGGAACTGCTTCGAACTTCTTCAAACTAACTCATCCCATGATGATGTTGTAGGCTGACTGCACGTTTTATCCATCACAAAGAAGCGTATTCTTTCTGTTCGACAAGCAGGCCAAGTTCCAATGAATATATCCAACTTGATGGTCCCAAGTGGAAAAACTTTCTCGCCAGCAAAACCCAGAAGAGTTCTATGATAAGGCTCCAATTGAGATAATTTTAAATTTAAACTATCAAAATATGAGTAGAACATAATGTCTGCCGAACTACCATTATCTACAAGAACCCTTGAAATCATTACTTCTTTCATCCTCATTTTGATCACCAAAGGGTCGTCGTGAGGGTAAAGAACACCTACAAGGTCGTTTTTTGAAAAACCAATGACCAGCTTCTCTTTGTTTACCTACCTTGGGCGATCCTCCTCAGCCAAATTTATTCGCTGAATGTACGAGCAAGCTTAAGCCTCTCCGAGGTAAGCTTTTCTTTCTGCAGTAAGGTCTCCTCCTCCTACATCTCCTCCTGTAATGACATTAGAATCAAATGACCCAAAACGTATTGAAAATACCTCTTGTTCTGGCTGCCTTGGCTTTTTAGGAAGATCGGGGTCATCATATGGATCATCTTCATGATTTCTCTTCTTTTTCTCCTCTGCTCGACGAGGAGATCTAGACCTCTCTCTAGTTCGGCATTATTTCTTCTTTCACCTCCCTGATCAACATACTTTTCTAGCTTTCCTCTTCGGATGAGTGTTTCAATCTCGTTCTGAAGAGCTATGCAATTTTTGGTCATATGGCCATGATCCTTATGGAACTCGCAATATTTCTCCCTATTCCTCGTGTCAGGGTCTGACCTCAGTTTCTTTGGCCACTTTATTTCCTCGTTATTCTTGATTTCTTCCAAGACATGATTAATACCCATTTTTAAAGGAGTATAATTATCGAATTTCTTCAAGACTTCCCATGACGACCTATTATTCTTGGAATGCTTGTCACCGCCATTGCCCTTATGCTCTTTCTTCTTAGATTTGTCAACTTCCACCTTGGTTTCTTTATCCATATTCTTCTTCGCAGCTATAGCCTCCTCGGCATTCATGATTTTGGCTGCTTTTTCCATCAACTCTGACATAGTTGTAGGTGGATCTTTGGCCAAAGTGTAATACAACTTGTTAGGCAACAACCCACTCATCAAGGCGGTGATTGCTGTCTTTTCTTCATAATCTATGACTTCCAGCTTCTCATTATTGAAACGAGTTATGTAATCTCTAGTACTCTCACCAGATTTTTGTCTAACACTTAACAAGTGTGCTACTCGTTTTACTGGCTTTGCTCCAAAACAGAAATTGCCATTGAACAATTCGGCCAACTAAAAGAAAGTTGAAATCTTACCCCGAGGAAGATTATTGTACCATATCTGGGCAGATCCAGTAAGAGTTCCCGAGAATGCTATGCATCTCATCTCGTCGGGGACAGCATAGATGTCGGCAGCAGCTTGATATTGCTCTATGTGAAGAACAGGATCTGTCTTTCCATCATATTTGGGGGTCACCACGGGTGCTTTAAATTTCGACGGTGTAGGAAAATCCACAATGGCCTGTACAAAAGGTGTCCCTTGAACAAAAGTTCGTTGTAGGGGGTTCCTCGCCTTATCCATTTCTCCCAATCTATCCTCCAACCGCTGAATGGAACCTTTCCATGCATCATTTCCTTCCTCGGGCCTCTTAGTTCGAACAATTGATTGCTCTGACGTGGCCTCATGAGATATATCTTGACGAGCAACTGGTCGTGCTTGTGCTGATCCTTCTCTTAGATCTGATGGTTGTCGAAAACTCCTCGACATGGCTTTAGGTGGACTCCTATTCCTCCTAGGGCCTAATCGACTGAAAGGAGACACCCTGCTCAGTCTTTCCAAGGCATTGTTCCTCTCTAGAGAGAGAGTAACACGTTGCTCAGTATCTGTAGCCCGTATTGATGAAGTTTGCCCAGGTTGATAAGAGAAATCATCAGATTACTCATTACGATACATCTCTGTATGCCTGGATCGTGAAGAAGGTAAATAGGTTTGCCTCTGACCACTTCGTTGTCCTGAATGTGCAGGTGCAACGCCGTGAAGGGTTTGTATGAGTTGTCGCATGGTTTCTTGCATGACGGTTTGTCCTTGATCCAGATTCGTCATAATTCCAGCCAGATCTGGAGGTGCAGAAGGATTTGGAAGATTTCCAGCATTTCCAGAATTTCGATTACTGGATTCTGGATTATCTGCCATTGATGATGAATTATTTTTGGTGAAAAACGATAACAACAGTCGTTTCCCACAGACGGCTCCAATCTGTTGATGTAAAAAAATTAGATCACTCTAATTATTCAATCATAGATAAATAAATAAATGAGACGAAGAATTTTAAAGTGGTTCAGCCTTATAAGAATGGCCTACGTCCACTGTTATTTTATTGCTGAGTGTTTTGGAAATTCTCGATTACAAGTTCTATCAAGAAATTCCCGTCCCTTTGAATGAGGGTGATACAATGTATTTATAGCCCTGAGGCTCATATCTGAAAGGGTAATACATTTAATGCCCTTTATGCGTGTTTCTCCAAATGATAAGCTTTCAATGAATAGTTGAACTGTTCGTTGTCTGGCAATCAATGTTGTGACTGAGATTCAGCTCAGACCGCCTTAGTTGCTCGTCGTTCAGGAGTTCCTCGGAGAGTTTGAGTTCCTCGGAGCGTTGGAGTTCCTCGGAGTACACTTGTTGCTCAGAGTGAGTATGACTTGGTCGGGGAAATAAACTTCCTCATTGTTATTATGCCACGTAGATCGACACGTGTCTTCTTATTATTTGTCCATATCAGCATATTAATTTTTGTATCAACAACGATCTTGAATACTTTCTCCCGACTAAGGATGGAATCTCAATCACCAGTAGAAGAAGGAACCCCTACAAATATATGGCCAAGCTAGAGGAATAAAAGAAAATTACTCAACAACAATAAAAGACAAAGAAAAACACTAGAAAAATCTT